>CAMTDV010000011.1:4083644-4172173 GCA_947069175.1 Scalesia atractyloides
TGAACAGTTCATGAACGTTCGTTCGTTTACAAGCCTAATTTCCACATTACGAAGAAGTATATGTAGACGAGAAAGATTTGATTGAGAAACAAGAATTCCACTTTCCATGTAATCGGTGCAATCAAGAAATCACCTAGATACACAGGTATTACTATACTTGTGATGAATGTGACCAATTACTTCACCAATTATGTGAACAGCTTCCAACTTGGAAGATGCCTCTCATAGTGTGCATACTTTAACCCTCTTTCTAGATAAGTCTCAAGGGCATTGCCATATGTGTTAACATATTCCTCAATATCAACAACTGCAATATCATTGTTCTAGATGTACATTTAACATATATTTAGATTATGCTATGGTTGATGTACAATACTATACCATTTATCATCTTAGTCACCAACATCCACTAATTCTTGTTTGTAAAGAAAGACAAATTTTGACAAAATCTGACGCTGGTGGGAAGAAACATAAAGGGGCCTTCTATGAATGTTCCACATGTTTTCGGTCTTTTATTTGTGTTTTCATAGTTGATTGAATTAAAATGGATGGAGAGGGTTACGTAATCGAATGTACCGATCATAATGTTTTCTTCAGAATTCCGGCAAGAGTCGTCGGCTCTGATTTGTGACTTCCGTCTGAGTGAATCAATTAACAGTTTTGATCAACGAGTTGTGACATTAGGTTACTAAACAAGGGATATCAGGGGGTTTAGATGATTGTACCGATTCACAGCGAGACTTCGGAATTTCCAGTGATTTTCTGGCGAGTGCAAAAATTCCCGGCAACGTTGTCTGAGTCAGATTTTGGTTGAACGATTTATGTTATTACTTGCCTAATAATGGATTGAAAATGAAAGAGTCGAGAAATTTACCGATTTGAAGTAAGTCTCGGTTTTCCAGTGAAAGTCCGGCGACTGAAAAATACCTCCGGCGAGTGCTAAAGCTTCGAGAGATTGTGCGATTTTGAGCGAAAAGGTTACCAGAGGTTTGGGTAGGTATTTATAAGGAAGAATCAGGATGAATTGAGTCCGAATTTGGTCTTCATTCGAGATCAAGGTTTCTCCGGCGGTTACGACCGCAATTTACTGCTAGACGTCGGTTATAACCGATGTCGACGTCGGTTATAACGTTATAGTCAAAAGGAAAATGGCTAAACTCGCGGATTGCCGGATTTTCCGGCGATTGCGAGTTCTGCCGCGCTGAAGTCCGGTTTTGAATTCGAGATTTAATTTAAGTATAATTTGTTTCAGTAATATTCACAAAGGATTCATGTGGCGAGCGGTGTGTTGTTTGTTTGATAAACCGGCTGACCCGGGTTCGAAACCCGGCAGCTTCCTTTATTTTTTTCTTCACTCGTTTTTATTGTTTATTAATTATAGTTTTTAAATTCTAAAATATTTATTAATTATGTATCGTTTAAAATTAATTTGAGCAATAAATGTGAAATGAAAAATTATGACTGGATATTCGATTAATAAACGAAGCGGGTTTGGAAAACCCGTTTTTCGACGGATGTTACAATAATAACCTTTTTTATCTAACACTTTTTACGAACACTTTTTACATAAATACTATACTGTGAATGTAGAATTACTAGTTAAGAACCTCGTGTGTTACACATGTTGAATAACTAAGTAATACAAACTTTTATATCTTAAAAAAACATGTGTATTGCACGAATTAATTAAAACTGTGTATTTAAAAAAAAACCCTGTATGAATAATAAAAGATCTTTGTTATTGTTAAAAGTTCTTTTTTAACATATAATAATAATAATAATAATAATAATAATAAAAACTTTGTCATATTAAAACATAAGGATAAAGATTATTGATATTCATGTATTGATTATTAAAATAATTAAAATAAAATTTAAATATAATTTTGAGGTTAAATAAGATAATGTCACGTATCATTAACTAGAATCGTTTATTTTATTAGAGTTTAGATTTAGTTATATTTGTTATTGTCTTAAATAAAAGTTATTATATTCATATAAGATAGTAGTAGGTTCTAGCTAAAGCTCGATATAAAAAGCCAGGCTCTACATCTTTTACTAAAGTAGCTCTCGTTTATGCTCTAGCTCAAGTTCTTAAGTTCAACTTGATTTGAGCTTTTATTTAGATGGTCTCGAATAGCTCACAAATGGTCCGTCTCATTTCCAAACTTTGTTCTGGTTGATATGTTTGACCCGTTTAATTAAAATAAAGGCCTATCAACACGTTTAAAATTTAAATAAATAATATATTTTTTATTAGTGTCTACACATTTAACCATTTATATTACAAAACATCTATATGTAGTGACATTTTTAACTTGGTACATAACAATTTTAAATGTGTTTTGGATTAAAGTTCAGGTGTTTCAAACAAAAAAAATCAATAAGAAGTCCTACTCAAATTTATAATTCATCCTAACTAATAATCGTAATTATGGTTATCCCTATTTACAAGTGGATAACTATGTGGCCACAATATCAGGGGCCGATAATTATGTGAAAAATGACCTAATTTCCTATATTTTTCCCTAAATATCGTAGTCAGCACAAAGAACATTCGAGGTCCACGTTTGACATTGCTACCATCAGAATATGTAGATTAACATATTAAAATTTCAAAATCTAAATCAGATAGAGGCGAGAAAACAAAAAATTAATAGCTTCACTAAATGACACGTGTGTCTAGTAGGTTTCTTTTATTCTATATATTTTACTTTTTGGCTTATAATAGTCTATTATATATAAAAAATAAACAAACATTTATTCTTATCTAAATTTTTGTTTAAAATTATTATAAAAAACAAATATTTATTCTTATCTAATGTTTTGTTTAAAATTCTTATAATTATTTTTATTTAATTTAAAAGATAAATAGAAAAATAAGAAAAAAAAGCACCAGTAAGTAATATGTCTATAAAAGATTTTTATTTATTAATATAGAAAAATTGCCTAAACATTCAAATATATGTTCTAAAGATAAACGATGCTTAGTAGTTTAATTCAAAAATGAAAATACAATTATACCTTACTTTACCTACTTAAAAAGAAAAGGAAGAAAAGCATATAAATTTGATCTAACATATTATCCCTTCATACCTCATTCGTAGTTATCATCGATCTTTTATATGTGATATTAAGTTATCTAGTTCACTCTTAAAAAGCTTTTCCTCTTGTTCTTTTGATCCATTGTTAGGTCTTAGATATATCAAACATGGTGGTGTTACAACATAAACACTCACTATTTCTTATAGATTTGAATCCATCATATCCACGTCTTCAAGAAGTATATGATGACGAGGAAGATTTGATGATCAAACAAGCCTTTCAATGTCGATGTGCTTGTTGCGAACAAAAAATCACATACTTACACAGATATTACTACAAATGTGATCAATGTGATTACTCTATTCACAAATTATGTGAACAAATTCCAACAAAGCTGCAACATGCCTCACATAGTGCACATTCCCTTACCTCTCTCTAAACGAGTCGTTAGGGAAGTGCCATATGTGCAAAAATACTCCTAGGTATAATAAGCAACTCCAATATCAGTGTTCTAGATGTATGTTTAACAAATGTTTAGATTGTCACACCCCGACCCGTAGCGGAATAAGAGTTGGGGTATAATTGGGTTATCACCAAAGCTCATGATGTTTACTAAAATATTTCATATTTATTAAATTCAAATTACAACTTAAATATTCAAATCAAATCCATACAATTACAAGGAAAATGAAACTAAGTATAACAATCTCAAGCTTAAACTGATTTATTCTTCTAGACCTTCCTATGTGTTTCTTGCCTCAACTGGATCACCTGTATCATGTGTAAAACGGGGAATATTTTGGGTCAACAAAAGTTGGCGAGTGAACCTTGAGAAAACATTGTTATTAATTTCTTGTTGTATTTAATATTGAAAATTTGTGCAATAATCACATATGAGCAAACATATATATAGCATAAACGCAAACCACATTGGATGAGTAAATGACATGAATGATGATGTATTTCAGATCAAGGCTCAATCAAACGGAGCCGATCGAATGACATGAATGATTATGTATGTGAGATCAAGGCTCAATCAAACGGAGCCGATCGAATGAGGCACCTGATACTCAACCCGTATCCGACGGGGAGCTGATGAGCCTAATGAAATGCATGTACTGAAAATGATAACTTCAAACTAAACATAATTCACACAACAATTGATACATAATTGATACACATTTGATCACGGATATGATGGAATGCACAAGTGTTTTAAATATAATAAGGAATTTAAACGACACATGATACACCCCAAAATGTGATTAAAACGGGGAATTGGTAGAGATTCACTCACATTGGGTGCGTTCTTTTGATGACGTTGGATGCGCACGAGTTTTGGGATTTGATCGACGAGGAAAACTAACCTAAAATAATAACGAAACGGTTCGGTAAATAAATGGATTTTATTTGAGATTAATTCTTTTAATTCATAATCTTAATAGGATTTTTAGATTTATTTTTGTGAGTTTAAGGACATTTTCTAACTTTAAAAATATTATTTTTAAGTATTTTTAAATAATTTTCTGATTAAATAAATAAAGAAAAAGAAAAAAAATATATATATAAATGTTGACTTTTTGACTTTGACCGTTGACCGTTGACCGGTCGGATTCAGTTTATTCATGCGCTGAGTGAGGTTCGAACCCTAGACCTCTCCGTACGCGTGCACGCAGCTCTACCAACTGAGCTACGTGTCTAACCCGAAATATTATCTGTTTTAGTTATATATATATACTAATTAATTGTTATTTTATTGGGTTTATATTAAAACGATTTAAAATGGCCGAACCGGTTGCAGGGACCCGGAGTCGAACTCGGGTCCTTCGGTTCGTATGCGCACAGCCCAACCAGTTGGGCTGTGTGTCTAATCTGTTTAACTCACGGATTATATTACTCTTATAAACATACTGTGACTTGTTCTGATTCAGTTCTAAAAATATTGGTTTTATTTCTGAAAGTCGGTACGTTGTGTGATTCGAACTCGTGACGTGCATTTTATGATTGCACACAGTCCACCGCTGGACTGTGTGTCTAACCCGGTTAAATATTCAGTTTTAATTAAACTTATACACATTTCGACTTCGTCTTCTTCGTTTCCAAAGACACAGAACAGAGATGCCCGACTGTTCTTGTTTAATTCGATTATCAAAACTTATAATTGGTTGGAATGTATTAGATAACGAGATTAAAGAACAGAATTGTACCAAACAGTGCGTTTACTTCTGATTTGTGACTCTCGGCTGAGTGAAATGTTTGACAGTTTAGTTTCTTGTATTATGAAATTAAGTTACTGAGTAAGAGATTGCAAGAGTTTTTAGATGATTATACCGATCGACAGTGAGACTTTGATGTTTCAGTGGAATTCCGGCGAGTGTGCGATTTCCCGGCAGCGTAGTCTGGGACAGATTCTTGTTGAAAGATTGAAGTTAATATATGTCTAATAATGGATTACAACCAAAAGAGTCGAGAATTTTACCGATTTGAAGTAAGTATCGGTTTTCCGGTGAAAGTCCGGCGACTGTAAAATATCTCCGGCGAGTGCTAAAGCTTCGAGAGTTTGTGCGATTTTGAGCGAAAAGATTACCAGAGGTTTGGGTGGGTATTTATAGGGAAGAAACAGCATGTATTTAGTCCGAATTTGGTCTTGATTCGTGGTCAAGGTTTCTCCGGCGGTTATGACTAAAATCAAGGGTCAGACATCGGTTATAACCGATGTCTTAGTCGGTTAGCGTGTTTTGGTCAAAAGGAAATTGGCCAAAGTCGCGGATTGCCGGATTTTCCGGTGACTGCGAGTTCTGAGCGCGGTGACACTCCGGTTTTGAATTCGGATTTCATGTTATGTATTATTTGTTTTGTAATATACACAAAGATGGCAAGTGGCGGAGTGGTATGTTGTGTGCTTGTTGAAGCGGCTGACCCGGGTTCGAAACCTGGCAGCCCTATTTATTTTTTATTCACTTATTTTTTGTTTTTATTAATTATGTTTTAAAATTCTAACAATGTTTATTAGTTATGTATCGTTTAAAATTAATATGAACATTAAATACGTAACGAAAATTATAACTGAAATATTCGATTAATAAACGAAGCGGGTTTTGGAAACCCGTTTTTCGACGGATGTTACATAGATTGTGCTATGGATCATGTACAATACCATACTATTTATCACCCTAGCCACCAACACCCATTAATTCCTGGGTGTAAACATAGACACATTTTGGCAGAATGTGATGCTTGTGGGAAGGAACATATAGGGGTCTTCTATAAATGCACCACATGTTTTCGTGCTCTTATCCATAATGATTGTGTTTTCCAGCCGAAAAGGTTGTTTATTCAAGAAAGTACATGCGGTCGTTTCTCTCATACTCATCCACTAATTCTAACTTACTCTTTTCCAATAGCACATCAAAAGGCTAGATTTTATCCTACATGTAGGGTATGTGACGGTTCCTTTTCTGATAATGAGAATCTCTGGATTTATAAATGCGAGAAATGCAGATATTATGCTCATATGAATTGTGCTAATGCAAGTAAACCTTCGAGTTCCAATTCAGGTAAATCTATTGCTTATTTTTGTAATGGGTTAGTTGCAAGATACATCTACTTTTTCCATCAATTATATATATATATATATATATATATATATATATATATATATATATATATATATATATATATATATTTATTGTGTAATTTATTGGGGAACACTAAAAAAGTTCTGCTAAATACACCTTAGACCCCTTTTTTCACTTAATTAGTTAAGGTGTTACTTTTACCTAACCTTTCCTTAATTTGCCAATCTTTTTTATTTGTTCATATGGATGCATTTCAATTTCACAAATGACATTACAAAAGTTATTAAGATTATAATAATTGTTATTAGAAAATGTTTTGTTGTTGTTTTCGTATATACCTTTAGGTAAATTACATGTTTCGTCATGTATGTTTATATCAAAATTTAGTGATGCACTTTACCGTTTAATTAGGGGTCAAGATTCATCCTTTTTGTTTAAAAAAGCTTGCTAGCCATGTCCTTTCCTCAAACTGACGTCAAACTTTACAATTACATTCACTCATGTGCAATGTACATGAGGGTAAGTTCGTCCTTTTACGTTCTTAGGGATTATTTGTGTAATTAACTTAAACTTTATAATAAATAAAATAATAAATATGTTTTACTCTCTTTCTCTTTCTCTCTCTCCCCCTCTCCCTCTCATTCCCTCTCAACTATCTACATAAAAGAATCTCACCATCTGTAACCGCCACCACCAAATAGGCTAACCCAAACAGAAACAAAAACACAATTTTTAGAACAAAACTGTAAATCTAAATACTCTAAATACTTTATGAGCACATTCAACCCAATCAGAAGCAATTACTTAACAACTAAATTGCAATCAGTTTAAACCTAAATACACACTATTTACTAGATTTCCAAATCAATACTTCATCAGATAAATCCTAAATTCCCACTAAACTGCACTAAAACGCCAAATCACTAAGCATTCCAACTTAAATTTCCTTAATTTAGTACAAAACTAAATTTGATCTCTTCTACAACCCCACGTAATATCGCCGTCGTTTCCCCCTTTGACTAAAATAATGATAAAGCAAAATGATGACCCAACTAAATCCAACAACCACCCCTATGACCACAACTAAACACCACTAAATCTTGCTAACCCAACCAAATACGACAAACAAAAGGAGGAACTATTGGATGGATCAGCCTAGAACAAACTTGAAGGGGTGTTGTGACAAACATCTTCTGTTAAAACCCTATGGTTTATTCGTCACTCTTCACCCAACCCAAAGTAACCTGTGAACATGTGGTTAAATAAAATATACTGAATGGGCCAAATTCCCAATACAGAATAATAGGCTCAAATAACACAAAAGTAATGGTAACAATAACAATATTAGTAGTAATAGTGACGATAGTACGATATGATAATAAATCAATGACGAAATCGTGTCATATAGATGTATCCTTGAGCCAAGACCCACCTACCCTCTCACAATCCCTGTCTCTTTCCTTCACGAGCGCGCCCTTAACGACGTGCGGCTCCCCTCCCTCTCTTTTCCACCTCACCGTCCATGTTGGTCCATGTCGGAGAAGCTTGCTACGGGCGGCCTCTCTATAGGCGCGATGGAGACGGTCTAAATGTAAATCTTCTGCACACAATTCTATGCTTCTAGCTCTAGTATCTAGATACAAAAAAAAAGACATCTAGATGTTCATGAGACAATTCCTATGTTATATGGCTGCTTCAAGAAACTTCATGACCCGCTCTCGTTCTGATCTTCCATTTGCAGGGCCTGTCAAAGAATAAGCCAAACACTAAATTCCATTAAATCATAATAAAATAACTTGAAGTTTTAAAAGGTACATGGTGCAATAGGCCAATGGTAAAACTTCAACTTCACCGTCAGGTTTGATTCAATCTCATTCAAAACAAAGCAAATAAGAAAATTATTTTCGAATTATCAGCAACTATATATTTTCTTTTAATACTTTTGGTAAGGCAGGTGTCAAAGTTTATTAAAGTCACTACCTACTCTCAGTTTCATAACTGGATAATCATTCAGTTTGTTATACGCCTTCTTCAACTGAAATCAACAAATAGGAAAATGTTTTGCTAAAATAACCTGAAACACCACAGAGACATTTCGTCGAACAGTGTTGTTAGACAATACAAAAGGCGATGAATAGTCAAATATCAAACATGGTTTATCAACATAAATTTCATGTTAATTGCGTATAATATATACAAACCCTTACCTGTACAAAAAAAGTGAAAAACTAATTGAAGAAGAAAATGAACAATATGAAATTGAAACCCTAGATATCACTAAAACAAAAAAAGTAGTTAAAAACGAAAACATGCTCGCCAGCAACCCGTTGTGAAGCGCGACTCCAATACTAGTTTAATACAAAAGTGAAGAAAGAAAATATTTATTTAGATATAGAAAGTGTGTGTTTTATTAGTTTGGTGTAGTTATTTTACATATATTCATATATATAGAAAGTGTGTTTTTATTTGTTTATGGTAATATCAAATAAAAAGTTTGTTTTGTCTAAATAGGATAAGAAGAAATCTTAACCTTTCATTTTTCAAATCAATGGTTAAGATGAAAATTTAGGAAAAATAGGAGGGTAGGGGCATTTTTTGGAAAATCTTATTTATTATTGACTTTCTTTTTCACATGCAAGCTACATACATATTCTAGCCTCATTTTTTAAACGTTCTTAACTTTTTATACGACATTATTTTTCAAAATCAAACGTCTTTTTATATTTAATTTGAGTACCCTATTGTTGTATAAAATATGACAACTTAAAAATCCCAAAAAAAAATGTGTTATATGTCTATTTTGTATAGCAGTTTTTGTGCTAGATTTTTTGTACTTGATTTTTTGTTGTATTTTTTAGAAAACAAAAGTAGTGTGTCACGTGTCATCTTTACACTCCTACTTGTAAGGACCAAAATAGTTCAGTACTAAAATGTCCATTACTTCCTACCTATATGGAGTGCCACATATAATCCTCACAATCATTCTTATAATACATAGACAAAACCCACTAATTCTTCCCTTTATTTATTTTATATAGATTCATTGTATTGAAAGGTACGTATATCCAATAGTAAAATGTAAAGCAAGTTGTTGAAAGTAAAAAAAAAGTTGGAAAATATGTTGCGTTTTCAATCGAAATTCCTTTTTTCTATTAATTATTTAATAACCATTTATTGCATGGTTCATCAGGTGAGGATATAACCTTTGAAGAGTATAAAGGGATTAAAGATTTCTTGCATGTTCTCGATCTCCCTCTTCACAATCGAAGTAACAACATATTCACAGCCCTTTTTTTCCAAAGAAAGTAGTGAAATGAGCATAACTCATAACAGTCATGAACATCCACTGATTTTGGTGGATTCACGATGCAATGACGTCACAAAGGTTGAAAATTTATGCAATGGATGTGACTCACCAATCATGACCATGCGGTTTTACAAGTGCGCAAAAGGATGCAACTTCGTTCTCCATGAGTGGTGCAGCCGATTGCCTGCTGAATTAAAAGGTCACCCATCAAGAGACATTGTACTATATCAAGAACTACATACCATTGTTCTCTTGCCAAAGGTAGATCCCGGCCGCGGTCTCCGTTGTGAAGTTTGCTCCGAGTATTTCATTGGATTAGCTTACCATTGCGCCACGTGTCGTTGCTCCATCGATGTTTGGTGTGCACTCGTACCTAGTTTCATCACACATAAATCTGACCCATATCACCTATTTTTTAAAGTCCGCAAAAGGTTGGACAAGGATTATTGTCGTCTGTGTTTGTCTCGTTTCACAAACCCGGAAGAAACTTCATTTAGTTGCGTATTGTGTAATTTTCATCTGCATCCCTAGTGTGCTTTGTTATTACCAGAGACAGCTAGGCATAGGTATGACAAGCACCCCATGACCTAAAGTTACCGCCCAGCTGAAAATCATGAGGGAGATTATTTTTGTGAGGTTTGCGAAGAGGAACTTAATCCAAATGGTGCTTTCTATCATTGTCATGATTGTCTCCAGTCCATGCATACAACTTGTGCTCCGTTAGTACCTCTAAGCAAAGCACATATACATGACTTACACGTGAAAGGTGTTCATGAACCTAATGATGGCTACCCCTACAAGGAATTCATCAAAGAACTTAAACAATTCAATAGAATGGTCACAAATCTCTTCCAAATTACAAGTAGTTCAAGGGTACCACAAGGTTCAAGTACTTCATCTCAATACCACGAGATTCAATGGTACGTTCTAATTCCCCTTTCTCGTGCTCTCATTTTGATTGGATTGTATCAATTTGGCTTCGGGTTTTGAAAAGGTTTATATAGATATAGAACTATTTGATCTGGTTGGTTTGGACTATGGACAATACTGAAAAAATGTTGGGGGTTTTGGAAATTGAGGAATCTTTTTCTGCCATGAGTATTTGGCTACTTCATAAGTTGTAATGCTCTCTATGCAATTTCTTTCAACATCTATTGTGGAAAATGTAGTAGAATTCGTCATGATTTAGACATGAATTTTTGATGTTCATCCAAACTAGTTTCTGGGTAAGTTGTTGCCTAGCTCCAATTTGGTATTTGACTCGATGGAATTGGATGTTTCATCAAATTTAGTTTCGTCAGTTAAAAAACACTCATCATTAATGTTGTTGATTAAAATTCAGGTTTTTTTTCAGTGTCGAACGGGTGAAGATCTGGATTGGGTGTTGCTGGTATGGCAGGTGTACCTTTGATATGTGGTAAAAGCAGAAAACAAGTAATAAGAGCGGATCACTTGCCTCCGCCGTCTGAATGAGTTATTTCTCTTTCACTTTAAGCCTTCATAAAGGTTAAGTCACCCCTGGTGATACAAGTTGAAGTCTATATTACGATTGTAGGTTTCGATAAAAAGTTGTGTTGCTAACGTTTATGTGTGATAATAAATGTTTATATATATAGTTGATTGTTCATTATGTTTTAACATTTATGCTTCCTTTTATTACATTAAACGGATTGGTCGTTACCCAACTTTTTTCAAGTATTAAACAACAGTAAACCAAATGGACCTTAGTTCGGACGTGAAAGTACTTCAGAACAAGTTACAGCTTCAAAATAAAAACATAAAGAGAGAGAGAGTACTACATGCATTGTTCTTTAACTGAAATTTAACTAATATTTTGTGTATCTAATAGTTCAAACTGTTGAATTTCTTCGATCCATTTGATTACAAGTCTGAGATCTTGAATCATCACCATTGCATTGGATCCTCCAAATTTGATGTGTTGGCAAACAAAATCTTCAAGAGCCTCGAGAAAAGATAGTCCGTTAACTTGTCTTTAAAAGAAAACTGAGTTTTTTTTTCCTATAACGATGCTGGTGTAAAAAATATTTACCAAAATAGTGTTGGTAGAAAAGTATTTTTTTTAGATTTATTTGTTTCTCACTTCTAACCTCATTGGATAAATCCAATTCATTAAATAACTATTGATCCACTCATGTTTTTTTTCCAAACATTTTAAAAAACAAAATTTGATCAAACCTAATTTAAAAAAAGAAACTTATTTTAAAAAAATTTTAATCTGTATATGCCAGTAAAAATCCTTACGTGTGATTCTAATAATTTTGTTATACCCTCATATTTATGTTTATGTTATTTATTAAAAAATGCTGATTAAACTAGTATTTACATCATGCGTGCTTCGCGGCGCACTAAACAGTAAAAATAATCAGATTGAGAACTTGGTATCGATTTAACAGGGTTCAGATAAGGTGTTCATCATCAATGCCACAAAAACCTAACGAACAATCAAAAGCAACAAAACAACTTGATCACTAACAAAACACTTACTAAAAGATATAAAACCATTGGTTGTCTAGTTATGAAAACCAGTACAGTTGAGATCTTCATTCCTAGGCCATTAGATGTGAGGTTTACCTACACACATTCAAGGTTTCATATGTGAAGTTAAGATTAAAAAAAAAATACTAAAACAGACTTTATTTTAGCCATGGTCAACACAATTATTAGTTAACCCGTTTGACCCATTTTAAGGTTTATTAGTTTAGTCTTATTGTAGTGAAAAGGGGGCAGAATACCTTGTATTTATGCAGTTTTTGCTGCATATTTATTGCTTTCAAAAGCGTAATTTTGCTATGATTTAAATAATATGAAACATATATAATAAAACATTGTTGTTGCATATAGTTACAATGTAAGCGTTTTCTCAAATGGGCCCATTGAAAAGAAGTTAACTAACAAGGGAATGACTAAAATGGGTTGTTCCTTGATTATATGTGTTCTTTACCATGTCCTTTGTTAACTTTAAATGCGGAATTAGAATAAAATTGAAAGAACAATGATCAAAGGAATTGATTATGATTGAACACTAAAACGAATTCAAGAACAATTACAGAAAAGAACGAATTGAGTAAAAACAAACAGAATTAGAAGCCCTAATTATACCCCAAATATCCAACAGTTACTAACAGACTCTAACTAAACTTGCAGCAAATGTGACATCTTTAGTCCTCCATGTTTAAAGTATTAAACCTTCTGTACTATACTTCAACTTTCACCAGATTATCAAATATTGCCCAAAGTTCTTTGCTACACAATTTTATCCTTTAACACCGTTGACCTTCATTGACCAGTATTTGTAACTTCCTATATATAAGTATTCTTGTCAAAGGATCAGAGGCATTGTCAGGCGGTTATGAGAAGTTCTATGTAGAATTTAGTAGTTTCTTGGTAACTAATCATAACTTGTGGATAAAACCAATGAAAATTTGACAAGAATATGGTGGATACGCCGCTGGTATTTCCTATATATAAGTATTCTTGTCAAAGGATCAGAGACATTATCAGGCGGTTATGAGAGGTTCCATGTATAGGCTGTTTGTGTGACTATTGTGTAGATTAAATTTATTATTTTCAGTACATGCAATACGATCGGCTCCGTTTGATTGAGCCTTGATCGCACATACATTTTCATTTTCAGTACATGCAATACGATCGGCTCCGTTAGATTGAGCCTTGATCGCACAGACATTTTTTTCATTATCAGTATCTTGTGTTTGTTGTATTGGTTGTAGAGTCACATAGGACTAATCATAATTCACTGATAAAACCAATGAAAATTTGACGAGAATATGGTGGATACGCCGCTGGTACTTCCTATATATAAGTATTCTTGTCAAAGGATCAGAGGCATTGTCAGGCGGTTATGAGAAGTTCTATGTAGAATTTAGTAGTTTCTTGGTAACTAATCATAACTTGTGGATAAAACCAATGAAAATTTGACAAGAATATGGTGGATACGCCGCTGGTACTTCCTATATATAAGTATTCTTGCTAAAGGATCAGAGGCATTATCAGGCGGTTATGAGAAGTTCCATGTAGGATTTAGTATTGCCTTGGTTGAAATTTGTGTTACATTCATATCATCACGCCATTTAAAGAAATTGGACTGTGTTCTATTTCTACATAAACTAACCTCTCCATCATAACAAACGAGAGAGGAACTGTCACCATTCAAACCTATATGCTATCAGAATGTGGATTCAAATATTGGTTGTTGTGTTATTTATGTTCTAGAGTTACATCATAGGACCAATCATAACTTACTGATAAAACCAATGAAAATTTGACAAGAATATGGTGGATACGCCGCTGGTACTTCCTATATATAAGTATTCTTGTCAAAGGATCAGAGGTATTGTTAGATGGTTATGAGAAGTTCCATGTAGGTTGTAGTATTAGAAGTTTTGCCTTAGGATATAACCATATCTTTCCAAACATATCCAAACTCTTATGCATGATATCATTTTTAGCGAATCAACTCTGCTTATCAATACTTTTACAGTAGGCAACAAAAAGCGATTCCTGTAATAGGGTACTTAACCCTTACAAGGGACGTTACCGCCTCAAATAAAAACTTAAACTCTTACTCATTTTCTAAGTATGTAACTGTCAAACTAAACACCATCATTCTTTTAGTCAAATATATCACTACTTAAATTTCGGGACGAAATTTCTAAAAAGCAGGGGATACTGTGACATCCGTCAAAAAACGGATTTTACCAAACCCGCTCCGTTTATTAACCGAACAATCAGTTTAAAATTTCGTGGCGTATTTAATGCCCAAATTAATTTTAAACGATACATAATTAATAAGTATTTTGGGTTATAAAAGTTTTATTTGAAAAAGTCTTAAAATAGAGAGTTAAAAATAAAATGCTGCTGCCGGGTTTCAAACCCGGGTCAGTCAGCCGGGTCAACAACAGACTTAACACATAACCATCCAACCACTGCGCCACTAGTGTTTCTTGTTAATTTATGAAGACAATTAATTCATAACATGATTATCGAATTCAAAATCGGCGCGCCCAATTTCAGTCGTCGGAAATCCCGGCGATCTCGCCTAGAATTTACGATTTCTTCAGTTATAACGTAAATCTAAATCACTACATCGGTTATAACCGATGCCTGAGTCCGCGACACAAGCTATAACCGCCGGAGAGTTTCTAACCGACGAATCAAGTCGGAAATTGGACCAAATTCATTGATGACCTGCCCTATAAATACCTCCTCAAACCTCTGCAAGCTTTTTCGCTCAAAACCGCACCTTTACCCGACGTAATTCCACTCGCCGGAAAAGTTCTGCACATCGCCGGAAAACCGAGCCCTTCACTTCTGAGCCTTACTGAACCCCCAGAGCTTATACCGAAGTCACCCACATCAATTTCAAGCTTGCTGAAGACTCTCTGCCGCAGGACACACGTCGCCGGAAGTTTCTGCTGTCACCGGAGTTTCGCCGGAGAAACAGAGAAGTCCAGTCGGTATACCTTACGCTTAAATCTTTCATTCTTTTTATATATCTCACCTGTAATTAACCTCAAAACACTAAAGAACATGATTAAAACATCGAACCAGTCGGACTTCCGATTCTGGTTAAATTCAACGAAGAAGACGAAGTTTCAGTTGTGTATATGTATAATTAAAATCAAGTTATAACTCGGGTTAGACACACAGTCCAGCGGTGGACTGTGTGCACATTAAACACGTAAACGCCGCGAGTTCGAATCATGTCCCACGCTCCCTCGCTTTAATAAAAATGTTCTTTTTTTATATTACTGAACCGGATTCATTTCATATATATGTTAAGTTTAATAAAAACCAGAACAATAACCAAGTTAGACACACAGTCCAGTGGTGGACTGCGTGAATGTTTAATCACAGGTCACGAGTTCGAGTCCGGTCTACTGCACTGATCCGGACATTTATCCAACTTTTTAAAAAGGCAGAAATGAAAATGTTTAGTTTGTATATAAGTATAATAAAAATCGGTTTATTTAACAAGTTAGACACACAGTCCAGCGGTGGACTGTGTGTTAACTCAACCCACAGGTCCCGGGTTCGAGACCTGTGGAGCGCACCGAGTCTTTGGATTAAAATCGTTTTTAAAAAATAAAGGATTTTCTGTTTAATCTAATTAGTATATAAATATAATTAAAAACAGAAATATTTCGGGTTAGACACGTAGCTCAGTTGGTAGAGCTGCGTGCACGCGTACGGGAGGTCTCGGGTTCGAGCCTCACCCAGCGCATATATACACACATACGAACCGGTCAAAGTCAAAGTCAAAGTCAACGGTCAACGGTCAACTGTAGCAAAAAAATCAATTTTTTTTATTATTTTTATTTATTTATTTTATTTAAAAATCAATTAAAAATACTTAAAAATAACATTTTTAAGGTTAGTAAATAGCCTTAAACTCACAAAAATATATCCAATCATCCTACTAAAATTGATTAATAAAATCCCATTATTTACCAAACCATTATGTTATTATCTAGGTTAATTTCACTCGTGGTTAAAACCACTTTGTGTGCATTCAACATCATCAACCGAACGCACCCACTGTGAGTGAATCTTACAACTCCCTTTTTTAATTACACGTTTTGGGGTGTGTCATGTGTCACAAAATTAACTCGTTTATTTAAACTTGTGCCATACCATATTGTGATCTAAACTTAGATTGTATATATTGCTTGTAGTTATGTATTTCATTTTGTCAATTTATATGCAATTCATTCATTAGTCTCATCAGTTCCTCGTGAGAGACGAGATGAGTAACACGCGCCTCAAAACAAATCCATTATTGTTCGTGTGTGTATTATTTAGTTTATGTTGTTTGTAGTTATATATTTTATATTTTCAAGTTTATGCAAATCATTCATTAGGCCCATCAGTTCCTCGTGAGAGACTAGTTGAGCAACGCGTGGCTCAAAACGTTCCATTATTGTTCATGTGTGCTTTATTTAATATCTAATGATTGTTGAATAAGTTTACATCTATTTTTACTCATGTGTGGTTGTGCACTTATTTTATAATCCATTAAATAAACTTGTTCAAATGTTTTCCATAGGATTCACTCGCCAACTTTTTGTTGATCCAAAAACCCTTTTTACACATGATACAGGTGATCAGGATGAAGCAAGGAAAACATAGGAAATGCCTTAGAAGAAAACAAAGAAGCTTAGATTGATGTTTAGGTCATGATGTAATTATGATTGTAAATTTCCCATTAAATTGTATTAATGAATATGAAACGTTATAATAAATGTCATGAGCTTTGATGATAACCCAATCATGCCCCGATCACCTTTTCCGCTGCGGGTCGGGGTGTGACAGTATTAACTTCCTTTAGCTAACTATGAACATAGAACAATTGATTAATTCAGCTCAATATATAACAATCTCCACCTTTGAGCTGTACTTAATCAAACTCTTTACAGTAATCCCCAAACTACCCCTGATCCTAAGAAATATGCAGAATCCTTAAACAATGCACAAACTTAGAACCAGAGTTACTTTAGTAAGAATATCAGCTGCATATCTTGTGTATCAACATACACAACCTTCACCTCCTTAGAAATTAACACATCTTTAATCCAATGCAACTTCACATTTATATGCTTTGACCTTTCATGAAATACTTGATGTTTACTCAAGTGTATTGCCCCTTCATTATCACAATTGACAACAACATCATCAAGTATCATTCCCATTTCAGATAAGAACCCTTTCAACCAAATTGCCTCCTTAATAGCTTCTGTTAGAGCCATGAACTCAGCTTCTGTGGTGGATAAGGCAACTACATGCTGTAAAGATGCTTTCCAGCTAACAATTCCACCAAACACTTGAAACACATAGCCTGTAATTGATCTTCCCCTATCTAAATCTTTGGCAAAATCTGAATCAACATACCCCTTCAAAACACTCTCAGTATGATCCAATTTACCAAAAACTAAACCAACGTCACTGGTTCCACTTAGATACCTCATAATCCACTTTACACCTTCCCAGTGCTTTTTTCCTGGATTACTCAAATATCTACTCACAACACTAACAGCAAAACCAATGTCTGGTCTTGTACACACCATTAGATACATTAGACTACCAGCTACATTTGCATATGGTATTTTTACCATTTTGCCCTTTTCTTCATAAGTTGTTGGTGAGTCTAAACCTGACAATTTAAAATGTAAAGCTAGAGGAGTAACAACTGACTTACAACCTCCATGAAATAATTGGCCAGCACTTTCTTCAGATATGATCTTTGAGACAATTTTATAACTCCAGCACTTCTGTCTCTAAATATCTCCATTCCAAGAATCTTCCTTGCTTCTCCCAATTCTTTCATATCAAACTCAGACATCAATAACGATTTTGTCTCTGAATCTGGTTCTTATCTCGGCATGCTATGAGCATATCATCTACTTATAACAGCAAATACACAAACTCTTTGATGCTATACTCTTTATAATACACACATGTATCATATGAGCATCTTTTGAAACCATGTGAAACCATATAACTGTCAAACCTCAAATACCACTGCCTAGGTGATTGATTTAGCCCATACAAGGATCTTTTCAACAAACAAACTCTATCCTTGTACCTTTTATCCTCAAATCCAAGTGGCTGCTTCATGTAAATCTTCTCTTCAAGATGCCCATGTAAAAAAGCAGTCTTGACATCTAATTGTTCAAGTTCTAGATTTAACTTTGCAGTTAATGACAATATTACCCTTATGGGATGTATGCTTGACCACGGGTGAAAATATCTCATTGTAATCAAGCCCAGCCCTTTGAGTAAAACCTTTTGCTACTAGTCTTGCTTTATATCTAGGTTTTTCCCCTGCAAGTCCCTCTTTGATCTTGAAAATCCATTTACAATCTACAAGCTTTTGACCCTCAGGCTTTTCAACTAACTCCCAAGTCTCATTCCTATATAAAGAACTCATTTCTTCCTACATTACTTGTTCCCACCTATCTCTTTCAGAGGATTCCATAGCTTCATAGTATGTCAGAGGCTCACAAGTACTTTCTTCTTCTGCAACATTTAACACTATTGTAGACAGGTCTTCTCTAAATCTTATAGGCTTTACAGTTTCTCTTATAGGTCTATTAGTAGCAATGCAATGTTGTCTGCTACTTGATATATGAGAACTCTCAGGTTGTTCTTCATGAATTTCAGACTCGTTATGTTCACTTAATGGCACCTCCACCTCAATTTGAACTCCCTTATCTGAATTTTGTTCTCTTGCAGCCTTGCCAACCACATCTTTATACAAGATATGTTCATGACATGTAACATTTCTGCTCACTATAATTCTAGGACTTCCACCACTGAGTCTCCATAACTTATAACCTTTCACACCTTCAGGATAACCGACCATAACACATTTCTGAGCCCTGGGATCCAACTTGTCTTGACTAATGTGTGAATACATGACAGAACCAAAGATCTTTAAGTCTTCATATTATGTCTTTATTCCAGACAACATCTCCATTGGAACCTTCATATTAATTGCTGAAGAGGGTGAAACATTAACAATATAAGCTGCAGTCTTCAATGCCTCAGCCTAGAAACTCTTTGGCATACCAGCTTCAAACAGCATACACCTTACATTTTCAAGTAATGTCCTATTCATCCTCTCAACTAAACCATTCTGTTGAGGAGTTCTAGGAACTGTCAAATGTCTAGCAATACCATACTTCTTGCAAAAATCATTAAATTCTTTACTACAAAACTCCAACCCATTATCTGTTCTCAGCTTCTTGACCTTTCTTTATGTCTGTGTTTCTACCAGAATCTTTCATTCTTTAAATCTCTCAAAGGCCTCATACTTATGTTTCAATATGTATACCCATACTCTTCTCGTGTAATCATCTATAATGGACAAGAAATAGGATGCACCACCAAGTGAAAGGTTCTTCGTTGGACCCCACAAATCAGCATGAATGTAATCCAACACTGCCTTAGTCATGTGAATACCCTTTGAAAACTTTACCCTCTTTGCTTTACCCAAGACACAATTTTTACACTTTCCATAATCACAATTTACCAACCCTTCTATAACACCCTGCTTCTTCAACTCCATTAACCCTTGACTACTCATATGACCCAGCCTTTTATGCCATATTAAGGCATTATTCCCTGAATTATCATCTGCTACAGAAACAGACCCTTCTACTACACTCCCATCCAACAAATATGTATTGTTGTCATTTCTAGTACCAGTTAGGACTACTAATGAACCCTTTATAATCTTTGCTTTCCCGTTCCTCAAACTAACATGATATTCATTCTTTTCAAATGTACCCAATGATATTAAGTTTCTTTTCAAATCAGGAATATATCTTACATCATGCAATTCAACCAAGGTTTGATTATCTAACTTTAGAGTTACAGTTCCAATACCTTTTATTTGACAAGGATGATCATCTCCCAACTGTACAACTCCATGTGACTCCATTGTTAGTTTACTGAAATACCTTCTGTGTGGTGCCATGTGAAAAGAACAACCTGAATCCATAACCCAAGACTGTATGGATTCACTACTTGTCACCATCAGAACATTAGCACTTTCATAGCCATCATTAGAGCTTTCAGGAGATCCATTATACTTCTTTGATTGAGTGTATTCAGATTTCTTTTTCTTCCATTCTGGACAGTGTCTTTTGAAGTGTTTTTCTGAATTACAAACAAAACATCTTCGTTTACTTTTAGACTTAGATCTTGTACTGCCATTCTTGTTCTTGAATGATCTTTGATCTTGTCTTCCTCTAACTATTAACCCATCAGACCCTTCTTCTTTTATATCATTTCTTTTCTGTAATTCTTTAGAGTTCATTGCTGATACCACTTCTTCCATGGTCAAACTTTCTCTTTCAAACATCATTGTGTCCACAAAATGTTCATACACCACTGGTAATGATGATAAGAATATAATAGCCCTATCCTCATCATCAATTTCCACCTCTATGTTCTCAAGATCAAGAATGATCTTGTTGAACTCATCAATGGGATCTTCCAGTGATTTTCCCGTAGACATCTGGAACATGTATAACCGTTTCTTGAGATACAATCTGTTGGCCAAAGACTTGGTCATGTACAGACTTTCAAGTTTGGTCCAAACACCAGCAGATGTCACCTCTTTTGAGACTTCTCTTAGAACCCTATCACCCAGACTGAGAATAATTGCACTATGAGCTTTCTCCATCATCTCTTTTTTCCGTCTTTCGTCTAACCCTTCTGGTAAATTGTCTTCACCTTTCAGAACGTCGAAAACACCTTGATAAACTAGCAGTGCCTTCATCTTCAATCGCCAAAGATTGAAATCGTTTTTGCCGTCGAACTTCTCAATTTCGAACTTTGTTCTGGTCACTATCTTTATTCCTCAATCTGATTACATAACCTTCTTTCACAATCGAGCCAACAATGGCTCTGATACCAATTGTTAACTTTAAATGCGGAATTAGAATAAAATTGAAGGAACAATGATCAAAGGAATTGATTATGATTGAACACTAAAACGAATTCAAGAACAATTACAGAAAAGAAACAATTGAGTAAAACAAATAGAATTAGAAGCCCTAATTATACCCTAAATATCCAACAGTTACTAACAGACTCTAACAAAACTTGCAGCAAATGTGACATCTTTAGTCCTCCATGTTTAAAGTATTAAACCTTCTGTACTATACTTCAACTTTCACCAGATTGTCAAATATTGCCCAAAGTTCTCTGCTACACAATTTTATCCTTTAACACCGTTGACCTTCATTGACCAGTATTAACTTCCTTTAACTAACTAAGAACATAGAACATTTTATTAATTCAGCTCAATATATAACATCCTTATAAGGCTATATAAGTAAAGATCAAAAGGCAGATTAAGAAAACTGGGTTCTAACTGTAGTATTAATGTATCAATGCAACCAAAAATATAATTTGCCAATGCAATTGATTAACCATCTCTTTTCAAAGAGATAGATCGGCTAGATGTATAATCGAATAAATGAGGCTATAGAGTCTAAACCAAATCTGATATAGTTCTGTTCCGTATGGTTAGTCGGCTTCGCCGGTGGTGCCGCTGCCAAAAATCGCCTCGCCTCGCCCCACCACAATGATCATAACAACAAACCTTCAAAATGACGACCTTAACTTAGTAAACTACAATTTTACACCCTATGGTTTGTTGGAAAATTTGTGACAATAGCATTTTTTTACAAATATAGGAAATGCATATTTCCTAATTTTGGACTACAAATATATATTAGAAATTGAGGTTAATATATATGTATTTCTTTGTGAGTTTGTGTTCTATGTTGGAAGAGCTTCACAACGAACAAAACCTCGTCCAAAACCGAGCTAAAATAATTGACATATCAATGCTCAAAGTTTGGCGTTTGAAACATTGAATACTGAAATGAGTAAGTGGCACATTGTCCCACATAGGAGGAGAGATGAAACTTAATGTGGTATTTAAGTAGGGACACTCCTTGGAACCCCTCGAAAATTTCAAGCCTTTAAAAATATCCATTTCTTTGGTATATAGTTTGTTAACCCATATTTGAACATAATTATTTTAACGTAACGTACATATCGAGACAAAAATATAAGTTCCATATACCCTAAATACCCTTCATATAGCTTAAACAACAAGTTAGAGGAGTTAAAAATGTTTAAAAGTGACAATATAAGTCCAGGGCCCAAAACTGTCAAAATATAAAAATATTTGCATCAGAGTGTCTTACAGACTATAAGGCTTACCATACGGTCCGTAAGGGGTGCCCAAAAGCAAAATATTTGCTTGTTCACCAAGTTCTACCACCTATCTTCAATTTGTAACACCTTGCATGAATTTTGTCACCTTTAATCTAGTTAGGTCACATGTTAAGACACTAATCAACATCTAAAAACACTTGATAACACTTGTCAAGCTCTCCTTGATCCTCCACTAGTATAACTAGGTCCATGTTTTTGAGCTTCATTCACACTTTTCATTCTTCACTTCTTAAATCACTCTTGGAGCTTGCTTTTGGACTTAAAGCTTCCTTTGCTAAGTTCTAATCTTTCCTTCAAATACTAGTAACTGTTTCTTCTAGTCTATTTCATTTTATTTAGTTAGTTATGAGCCCATAGTCAAGCAAATTAACTTTTTGTGTGTATAACTTATGTGGTGAAATAAAGTACAAATCCCATATCCTCGTCGAATACTCAAAGTACTATATTAAATCCTTGACTGGATTTCTAAAAGTACTTTCACAAGTTCTTGGTTGGTTTCTATGCTAAGTGTTTATGTGCAAATCAAGTGCGGTGAAACAAAGTACAAATCACTAGTAAGATCCTTGTCGGATCCTCAAAGTACCATTCAAATCCTTGATTGGATTTCTAATAGTACTCTCACCAGTTCATTACGATTACTATGATTATGTGTGAAGTTATGTGGCGTTATAATATAGAATATAAAAGACGATTTCTAATACTACTTTCACTTCGCAGGCTCGCAGCGCCATGAGCCGTTTGAGCACCGGCTTTGTATTTTTGAGCGCATGGTTGAGTACAGATGCTACAAGGACCAGATGGCGGGTCAACCTTGGTGGTTGCCATGGCATAGCGGGTATGGCGCATGACTAGGGTGTGCCCTTGTCTGCGCGCGTGTTAGTATAGTTTCACTGGTGACGTGGCGTGTGCACGCCTGGTGGCTCAGGGTTATAGGCTTGCGCGCGCAAGAGAGTAGAAACGGCACGTGCGCACTAGCGTGCCAGTGTCTGCGCATGCGTGTCTGTGCTTGCGTGTCTTGCAACAACTTCCATACTTCAGCAACAGATCAGCTTCGAATCTGCAATTGAAACAGACGAGTCAAGAGCATTGACGGAGAGTTAAAGGACGAATTAAAAAACACTAAAGATGTTTAATGCAATTTAATTCTCTCCTTTAATTCAAGTTTTGTTGTTTCAACATAGATGCAGTATATATGCTACATCACACCTGTAGCTGAGCACACACTGAAAATCACCAACATATGCAAAACATCGTCTGTAGAATCTTTTTCTTGTTCCTTTCTGTTTCAAGGTATACCTTCAGGTTCTGTCATTTCTAGCATTGCAACTAATTAGGCTGTTGTATCCTTGAAACAAACGAGTTCTCTTGAGAGACTCGAAATCTGTTTTAAGGGAGCCGCTTTAACACAATCCTCAGCCAAGAACTTCGTTTTTCAGTTTATGTCCAGTTCTTGTTCTTTATTTTAGTTGTAATTGTTTTTTAATTTATAGCTTTCCTTTACTTATATATTGTAAGTAATTACATACAAGTTTTTATTTATTTTATGCTAACGGATTCTACAATCTTAAAACAAACTTTTAAAACACCATTCGAGTATATTAACAAAACTGTTATTATTATTACTATTATTACAATTACTATTATTATTATTATTATAATTGTTATTATTATTACTATTACTATTACTATTACTACTATTATTATTATTACTATTATTATTATAATTATTACTGTTATTATTATTATTACTATTACTATTATTATTATTATTATTATTATTATTACTACTACTACTGCTGCTACAACTACTGTTATTATTATTCATATTACTATTATTATATACTATTATTATTATTATTAGTATTATTATTACTATTACTATTATTATTACTATTACTATTATTATTACTATTACTATTATTATTATTATTATTATTATTATTATTATTACTATTACTATTATAATTATTACTGTTATTATTACTATTATTATTATTACTATTACTATCATTATTACTTTTATTATTATTATTAGCATTATTATTACTATTGTTATTAGTATTATTACTATTATTATTATTATTACTATTATTGTTAGTACTATTATTATTATTATTATTATTATTATTATAAACTCTCTCAGAGACAAACCAATTTTATTCAATAACCTTATCAAAGGAAATTAATACAGATATAACTTTTCCAAAAGGTTTCGGTTGCACCAGCCAACTGTTAAATTCGCTTCTGTAGAGACGGATTAAGAATTACATCACCAAATGCATTCCCATTTAAGAACTTAACTCGTGCTTAACCAACGTGAAAAAAAGATCTGACCATGGATATCTCCCTCTAGATGATTCCCTAATCGGTGATGATTCCCTTGCCAAACAACCAACCCTTCCAGGAACCATAGATCAGGTGGCCGATGTCCGTCTCGCTTGTAAACCCTCACTATTACCTCGAATCCACTATCATCGTCGTCATCAGTGCCCACCAAGAACCCTAGATCAGGTGGCAGGTGTTCATCTCATTTGTAAACCATCATTGTGCAAATTCATGTATTTCGTTGATAGCTGTGTTCACAAAGGATCTTTTTTGCCTAAAGATCATCCACACATGTGTAAGTGTTTAGGCTTAACTAATCTCTTTGATATTAAAACCGAGGGGGGTGTTAAAAGTGATACTTATATACTTCAGTTTTAATTAATATTATAAGTATTGCTTGTTAAATGTCATTAATATTTTATTTTTTTATAAAAGGTATTGGGCTTATTAAATGAAAGTATTGTTGGCTGGGCTTAAGCTTTGGATCCAGTTTAAAGAGATTGTAGCTAGGCTACTGGATTGGGCTGAAGCTGGTTGCGGTTGATTAGGGAATTGCTGCTGGAATATATAAGGCCGAAGAGATTTCTGATTTCATATATACCAAACATATTTTTACCCACATATACTTTCTCTCTCTACTTCACTGCAATTAGGATTTCATGTAGGTGGATAATACGAATCTGATCTTAGATTTAAATCTTTTGGTTGTCAACAGTGTAGATTGTTAATTTGATAATCTTCTGTATCGTTTAGAGAGTTAAGATTTTGTTACTTGTCTACAGATGTGTATTTTGTATTATAAAACATTTATTGGGTATTAAATATATGAATTCATATATTCAAGTTCGATACGACAATATTCATTTAAGTTCTTTTATATAGATTTAGATCAGATTAGATTGTTACATTTAAGTATTTAGTAATATATTCTTTGTCTAAATAACCGTTTAAAATAATATTATTCTTTGTTTAAATATCGTTTTAAAATAATATTATTAATTCCTTTTATTATATAATGAAAGGATAAAATAAGATGTTTGTTTTTGTTAGGTATAATAGGAAAAGTAATAGAGTGACAAGTGTCAAAATAAAAAAAATATAAAAAGAGACATTTTAGACAAACACAAGTTAGTCTCATGAAACCCTGGATAAAACAAAACCCAATACGGTTTTTGTCTTTCACGATTCATCTCACCTACACACCACCACCACCACCACCATCGCCAGCACCAATATGGTTTGGGCTGTTTATCAAGGGTCTGTTTATTCAGAGTATGCTTCAATTTCATATCTCTTTTTGCATATATAATTCGAAACTATCGGGAGAAGTAAATGTTAGTTTTATTGACCTAAGTGTATTGTGGTTTTAATGTCATGCTCTGCTCATTTTCCCTCGTTTGTTACAAGTATGATGCCACCTTTGTTGCACATATTGTTCACATAATTTAGAGCACCCTAGATTTGAATTTTGAAAACTTGTTTTTTGTTTCTCATTGCGTTTTATTAGAATTATGAATGGATTCATTATTTTTACAAGGGAATCATGCTTTTATTTTATTATGTTTATTGCATACATCAGTATATTATATTGTAGACTCATCAATATTATATTGCACACTCATCAATACTATATTGAATATTTTTCGTTGTGTTGTATGTTTGTTTTCTTTTGGTACACACTGTATATTTTTAAAAAAGAATGAAACTTTGTAAAATTTAAAAGACAATGAAACCAGTTCATTGTGTATTTTAGTTCATTCTTTATTATAATACAATGAAAAACATAATCTTTTCTTGTTTTTAGTCTATTGTGTTTTTAAAAAAACCTTATTTTTTGTGTTTTTAATTCATTGTGTTTTAAAAAAAAAACACTTTCTTTTGTGTTTTTGTCCATTGCGTTTTAGGAAAAACACATTTTTATGTGTTTTTAGTCCATTGTGTTTTATATAAAAACACATTTTTATGTGTTTTTAGTTAATTACATTTTAGAAAGAACACTTTGTTTTGTGTTTTTAATCTATTGCGTTTTAGAAAAGACATTTTTTGTGTTTTTTGTCCATTGCGTTTAAAAAATAAAACTTTCTTTTGTGTTTTTAGTCCATTACTTTTTAGAAAGAACACTTTGTTTTATGATTTTGATCCATTGTGTTTTAGAAAAAAAAAACACTTTCTTTTGTGTTATTTTCTTCATTACGTTTTAAAAAGAACACTTTCTTTTTTGTTTTTAGTCCATTGCGTTTTAGAAAAAAAATCATTTTTTGGTGTATTACGTTTTTATGCATCTGGGTTATATAAAACTTTTTTTTTTCAAAAGTATAACAATAGTGTGTTGGTTTTAAAGATAAAAAACGCTTGTTTTTATAGTGCAATTTTTATAAATAAAATAATGTCGTATGAAAGAGTTATTAACGTTTAAAAACCGGGGGGGGGGGGGATTGGAGAAGAGGGAAACTATTGTTTTAAATTGACTAGAATACAACTACACAACCCCACACGCCTCCTCTTTTTTATTTAATTTCACTCATTTAATCTTAACTCTTAGTTACTAAATAAATGGACAAGATTACTTGACCTCCTTCCTACCCAAATAAACTTCTTATTATGTTATAACCCTTAATATATATACCATTGAATAAAGGGTTGTTGGATTTTAGTAATCCTAAGTTTCACCTTTTAGCCGAAAATAATCTCAACTTTAAAAGATTCCCTTCAACGATCTCAACTTGTAAGAATTCGGCCCGGATTGATCGTTTTTCAACATAGGTGCACTTAAATCATTTAAAGAGTCTGCCGGTACAGTTGAATCTATTGAGGAGTCCAAAGTCTTATATGTTATAAATGATAATACACTAGAGAATTCTTACAAGTTGAGATCGTTGAAGGAAATTTTTATGTTGATAATATTATCGGCCAACAGATGAAACTAAGAATTATTATAATTCAATAACCCGTAAATAAATAGTATTTTGAGTTGTTAAACTGCAGTTTAGATTTAAATTTAAAAATTGATTGTAACATGAGAAGCATATACGATTTTGATGATTTGACAAGTAAAAGAAAAACCTAATATGACAATAACGTGGAAAAAAATTGGTTGCGGTGAGTTTCGCAGCGTTAGTAGAGTAATTGATAGGGATTGTTTTGGCGGATTACCCTATACAGCGTTTGGAGATAATCTGGTGGGTTCCTTATCTTTTTAAAGCGGGTTGGGAATTTTCTTTTAGAAAGATTTCTTTTTACAGCAAAGTAATTTAAAGCGGTCCATAACTGCTTTTCAATATAACTCACCGCTTTTAAAGGCTTCTCACCGCTTTTAAAAGGCTTCTTATATAGTTGATATTATTGTTGCACATTTTACCACTTTTTAAAAGCACCTGGAAAAAATACGGATGCGTGCATATTAAAATGCATCCATCAAACAATGTTGTATTTTTATTTTATTTTTTTATTTCTTTTTTGCATGGATAAATATTCTTTTCTTGTAAAAATAACCTTTGAAATGACAAGAGAACAATATCGGCTTTAAGAAAAGAATAAAAAGGAAAGAAAATGACTTGAGATGCAATGATAGGGAGTCTATCAATGAGACAACCAGAATAATATTATATGTTCAAAAGAAAAGAATGTCTGGTAGGTTAGCTAAAAAAATAGTTACACCTTTACTTTTCGTATTTATAAAGAAAAGGAAGACGAGCTTATAGATATTCTCTAGTGTATTATCATTTATACCTCATTCTTAGATAACATCGATATTTTCCATTTGATATTAAGTTCTATACATCACTCTAAATTAAAAGCATTTCCTCTTATTACTTTGATCCTTTATCAAATCCCAGATATATCCAGAAAATGATTGTGTTACAACATGAACATTCACTATCTCTTGTAGATTTGAATTCAAAATATCCACATGATGAACAAGTATATGATGATGAGGAAGACTTGATAATCAAGCAAGCCTTTCAATGTTCATGTGCTTGTTGTGAACAAAAAATCACCTATTTACACAGATTTTACTCTAAACGTGATAAATGTGACTACTCACTTCACAAATTGTGTCAACTTATTCCTACAAAGCTGCAACATGCCTCACATAGTGCCCATTCTCTTACCCTCTTTCTAGACGATTCGCAAGGGCAGTGCCATGTGTGCAAAAGTACTACTCAACATAAGCAACTCCGATATCGATGTTCTAGATGTATGTTTAACATATGTTTAATTGTACTATCGATGATGTACAATACCATATTATTTATCACCCTAGCCATCAACACCCATTAATTCCATTCTATAGAAACAAACAAATTTTCGCAGAATGTGATGCTTGTGGGAAGGAACATAAAGGGGTTTTCTATGAATGTTCCACATGTTGTCGTTTTTCTACCCATAACGATTGTGTTTTCCGGCCAAAAAGGTTGCTAATTCAAGATGGTACATGTGGTCGTTTCTCTCATACTCATCCACTCATTCTTACTTACTCTTTTCCAGCAATAGATCAAAAGGGTAGATTTTATCCCACATGTAGAGTATGTGACAATTCATTCTCTGATAGAGAGAATGTTTGGGTATATAAATGCGAGAAATGCCGATATTATGTTCACGCGGATTGTGCAAATTCAATATACAAGCCTTCAAATTCCATTTCAAAAAACGGTAAATCTATTACTTCCTTTTGTATGCAAAAGATCAAATACAAATATCTTTAACGTACGAACTGAAGGTTTTATTGAAAAACGCGGTGACATATTCGTAATTATTTACTCATAGAGTAATTATCAAAATTACCCTACAAATCTAATAAATTACCCTACAAATGATCTTGTATGGTAATTTTGATATTGTATGGTAATTTTGTAAATGATCTTGTAGGATAATTTTGATCTTTGTAAGTAATTTTGTAAAGAATCATAATACTCTGTAAATGATCTTGTAAGATCATTTTGATCTTGTATAGTAATATTGTAGAGTATCATAATTACTCTACAAGATCACTCTACAAATGATCTCGTAGAGTAATTTTGAATTGTATATTGTTTGATAAACTATTAGAGTAGTTTTGATACACTTGTAGAGTAATTATGATAATTACTCTACAATTACATTTTTTAAAATTACCCTACAAGATCATTTATAGGGTAATTTTGATAATTAATCTAAGATTAAATAATTAAAAAATGTCTTATCATGTTTTTCTTCATGTCTTTCATACATTTTATACGATAAAACTGGTTTTACGAGAACTTTTCCCTACTTTTGCAACGGGATTATTTCAAGATACCGTCTCCATCCACTAATTGTATTAATTTTATGTTAGATCAAATTTGCTGCTAAATATACTCGAAAACCCTTTTTTCATTTAATCAATCTTGTGTTAGTAGAATCGTTACCTTTTACCAAACCTTTCTTTAATTTGCAATTAAGTTTTATTTGTTCACTATGTATTTCAATCTCGATCACCAATGACATTATATACTTTTACAAAACTATTATTAAAAATTATATTATTATTTAATATTTAATTTTCTTAAATACTGTTCTAAATCCACCTTTGTTTTATTTAACTATAGTTTAAATACTAATAGTAAGTGTGATTTTTTTATTTATTTTTTTGTAAATAAATATACTCGTGTAGATTTTATTTGTAACATTTTATTTATGTTTTATTAATTTGTAGTTAACTTTGAATACTTTGCTTTTGTCAATTTCTTATCAATTTTTTTTAAATATCAGAATAATGGATAGTATACTAAGAAACAATTAAGTAGTATCTTTTAGAACTCGTTTTGAAACTATTTGATATAGAAAGGTTTTATTTAAGACTATTTGTACGGCTAAATATTGTTTTTAAAGTATTTGATATGATACAACATCTCAAACTCTTAAAGTTGCTTGATGTAACATAAGATTTAACCCAAGTTAGTTAATATGACACATATTTTGTTAAATTTTCTTAAAAGTGAGAAAAGAAAGATATTTAAAAATGTACTTTCAAAATACATGTCTCATCGAATGTAATTAATAATTAAACGATCCAAGATGAGATAGACTAATAAAGTAAGGAGTACATTTAGATTTCTCTGCATTAACATCCTCTACTTATATTGTGACATTATATATATATATATATATATATATATATATATTCATTCTTTTTTTTTATCTTATTTGTCTTTTTTTATAGTTTTGTCCTTCAACTTTTAGGAATAACACTTACAATTCGTTGACTTTCTAAAGACTTTGTAATCTACTTTTACGTGTGTTTTTTTATGTATGTGTCAGCATATATTGAAGTTGATTTATATTTCAACATAAATTTTTTTGAAAAAATAGTTGGCCAAATATAATATGTTCTTATGCTTATTATTATGTGCATTTTCGGTTAACCTACATTTTGACGTAATTTTTATTTTTTATGGGTTAAATATAATACGTTTTCGTGCTTATTTTTATGTATGTTTTCAGTAGATCTACGTTTTGAAGCAACTTTGTTTTAGAAAGCAATCAGATTAAATATAATACGTTTAAATTCGAGGTACTTCACTTTTCAACGCAACAGCAACGCACGGGGCAACTTACTTACAATTATAAAAAAGGGCGTGATATGGATCAGTAATTTTTCACATTTTTATTGCCTGGGAATGTGGGTATTTATCATCCCCTGGTAAAATGTAAGCAAGTTGTTGATGATGAAAAAGTTTTTTGGAAAATATGTTATAATGAATCATTTTTTTCTTTTTCTTACTACTTATTTTTTTTTCATTGCATAAACCTTCAAAATTACTACTTACTTAATAACCAATATTGCATGGTTTAACAGACGAGGATCTTGATAACTCGCTCGAGGATCTTACCTTTGAACAGTATAAAGATATGAAGGACCGTAATCATGTTCTCGGTCTCCCTCTCCCAAATCTAACTTACAACAGATTCACAGACCTTTCATCCAAACAAACTAGTTATGAGATGACTAAAACTCATGATAGTCATGAACATCCACTGATTTTTGTGGATGCACGATGCAATAATATTACAAATTTCGAAGTTTTTTGCGAAGGATGTGAAAAACCAATCATTGGCATGCCGTTTTACAAGTGCACAGACGGATGTTACTTCATTCTCCACGAGTTGTGCACCCGTTTGCCCGCTGAATTAAAATGCCATCTATCTAATGCATCTGACGAACCTAGTTATCTCCGGTATACCATTATTCTCATGCTAAGGGTACCTCGCAGGTCATATTGTCATGTCTGCTGCAAGTTGTGCTTTGGATTTGCTTACCATTGCGTCACGTGTGATCACTACATTCATGTTTGGTGTGCACTCACACCCACAATTATTACCCATAAATCTCACCCATATCACCTGCTTTATAAACTTCAAAAAAGGTTGGACAAGGATTATTGCCGTGTATGTTTGTCGGGTTTCAGTTATCCCAAAGAAACTTCATTTAGTTGCAAATTATGTAATTTTCTCTGCATCTCGAGTGCGCTCTGTTATTACCAGAAACAATTAGGCACAGGTATGACAAGCACCCCATGACCTTACCTTACCGCCCACTTGAAGACCATATAGGTGATTATTTTTGTGAAGTTTGCGAAGAGGAATTAATCCAAATGCTGCTTTCTATCATTGTCATGAATGTGTCCAGTCCATGCATACAGCTTGTGCTCTGTTAATACGACGTACATGGCTTACAAGGGAAAGCTATTTTCTTGACTTTTACCTGAATTGGGTAAGTTTTTGATGTGATAAAATTTATGTTTTTGTTTGGATTGGTTGCCATTTTTGCCCAGCTCAAATTTGACTCTTCCCTCCATGGAATTGCTTGTTTCATCAAATTTAGTATCTTCAGTTAAAAAAACACTCATCATTTGTCCAATGCAGTTTAGTGACATAATTCATTTCTTTCTTGATACTCAGTTACTGTTGGAATATTAATAATCAAGAAATTAGTTTGTAATTTAGAATCAGATTAAAAAAGGTCAAAATTGGAAGATTAGGTCGGTTGGTAGTTTAAAAACGGTTATTGTCATACTTGAGTGTATAAATACCACCAACCAAACTCAATCGTATTGTGTGAAATATATAATAAATTGTGCGCTTGTGTGTGTTTTCTTTATGTCCCTGTTTCTTATTTCTTCACGAGAGCCCCAACACAATATGTGCATAATGTTCATCCAATGATCCTAAATAATACATTATTATAATTACCCGGGACAAGTAATTTGATTTTGTTTATTCGAAATTAGTTGTAGTTCTTTTTTAGATTATCTTGGTTAGATTCTTGGTAGTAGTTGATTAAAATTCACATGTATTTCATCTTGAATGGTAAAATTCTGGACTGGGTGTTGTTGGTATGTCAAATTTATTTCTGATACGTGAAATCCATGTTTCATTTTTTCATTTGTAGGCAGTTGAAATTTTAGCATGAAACAGCAATAAGTGTGGAACCAATGGCCTCCACCCTCCAAACAGGTTATTTCTCTTTTGCTATTAAGCCTTCATAAAGGTTGAGCCATCCCCGGTGATAACAAGTCTATATCATGATTGTAAATTTCTGTTGAAAATTGTATTGCTAACTAGTTATATATGATAATAAATATATACATATGTAGTTGATTATTCATAACGTTTTAAGATATTTATGCTTCCTTGTTCCTTCCTTCTATTACATTAAATGGGTTGGTCATTAACTGAATTTTGCGAAGTAATAAATAACAGTATACCAAAAGGACCTTAGCTGGGACTTGAAAGTACTTTAGAACAAGTTCAAGTTTGAAAAACAAACAGAGAGAGAGATATTCATCAAGCTTTCCTAAATAGAAACTTAAAACAAAATGTTAGAATACTCTCAACAACAACAATCATACCCAGTATAATCTCACCTATAGCCAAACTATTGGTAGGGTTCGGTGAGGGTGGGATGTAGGCAAGCCTTGCCTCTTTCCCAAGTAAGCCTTAAAACAAACTATCAAAGTACACCTAAAAATTTAAAATAAATTGTTTAAATTGTACAACCAACCATCCAAATAGCTCAAGGAAATTGTACTAATACATCAAAGTACATTCTTCAAATCGGACTGTTAATGATACCTATTAATTGTATAAATCAAAAACAAACTAACTGCTAGTTTATGTCCAGATATATGTTGTCCATACTTCAAATGATATCAACTGCTTAGAGCACCATAACGCGGGTGATGTGATGTCATCCAAATTTTCCAAACCTTCCCTGTTGTGGAGCTCGTCCGCATCACTCGTCCTTAAGCTTTGTCCGGAATCCAAACCCATATTAAACATGAGAGTGGGCTTCACACAGACAAACAATATAATTTTAGTTTTTATTATACAGAAAGTAGGTGCTTGAAAAAAGATGTAACGTTGTAGAAAAAAGGGGTTCAGTTTCAGTTACACACATCCTCAAAACCGATTTAACCCAAGCAACTGATCCGCCATATTTAAGTGAAACATGAACCAAACTGTGCAACCGAACTAAACTTGTATCTTGAAGTTTGTTTTAAAGCAAATTTGTTGGTCAATACACGGTTAAATGCAAATGAGTATCAAGGAGATATAGTGTGTGTGGTAAATTTTAAAAAGTTACAACATCAAATGCATTATTGTTTACTGCAATTCCAGGTGAAATTAATCAACCCATGAAGTGTAAGACAATCAGAATTTAAATGCTGAATATACGAAGAAAAAAAGAGATTGTTAGACGTATTTTAATGGTCGTTAAACTTATTAATCTTATAGTTTTTGGGAGACTATATGGTAGCTGTCATTTTGGTTGAGAGTGCAGGCCACGCGTAAAATTATACTGAACAGTAGAAATGGAATCTAACAGAGGTTTACGCTCAAGCAACGTTCCATAAGTTGGTACTTCGAAGATTAGGATTTAGGGGTTGCGGTTGGAGAGCATTCGTTATATACTATACATTTATTTATCATGATGTAATCTAGTCATGTGGCCAATTTTTGTTACTTCAAATGGAAATACCAAGGATGAAATCATCTCTTTATGTTAAGAGTTCATCATGGCTGAAGATAGGCTATGTGTTGCTTCTCTATACCTAGCAATACGGGAGGTCGGGCTGACGGGTCAAAATGGACGGCTTGGCACTTGACAGATCAAAAAGGATCGTTTAAAAAAATATCTTATTGTTTCAGGCATAAAGAGTTTTGATCAAAATAAATACATGTCAAAATGCATGGACGTAACCCAATCTCTAAAATGAGCATTTGCCTTCTTTTTTGTTCATTAGCTCATTTACTAGTAAAAATGTTTAACCGAACCAATGCCTATAACCGACAACCTGTAAACGAAAGCCGATAAACTGAAACCAAATTAACTAAATCGATCAGATTTCAAAGTCCTACTAGCGAAGTTTTCGATTTTGATTTGTGGATTTAGTTGATAAACATTATCTTTGTGAAACTAGTCCTGTGTAGTCAAGGTTATAGAGTTTTTGTTTAACTTGAATATGTATTTGTTTATATTCTTTGTTATGTTATCAAAACGGCAACCGAAACAAATAATTTCATACGTATTTAAATTAAAGTAACACTATGTTATAACCCCATATATTACAAAGTTGAATAAATGAATTTTATATACTAAATAGTAATAAAATAATATATTTTAAAACTTCATTTATTGCACAGGTTGAATAAATGTAATTTTATATATCAAATAATAACAAAGTTATATTTTTTAAAACCACTGTGTATTACATGGATTCAACAAACATGATTATATATACCAAATAATTAAAAATTATATTTAAAAAACTAACGGATATACTCAGTATGCGATAGATATAGTGATTTCGAAGATAAATATTGAAAAGAATATACAATGGTCAAACATGTTATTCAAGAAGCAAATAATCAACTATTTTGTATTACAAGGGTTGAATAAATGTAATATTGTTTACTAAATAATAAAAAAAATATATCTTCAAAAGCCTCGTGTATTCTACAGGTTGAATAAACAAGATTTTATATACAAAATAATAAAATATTATATTTAATAAAATTAACGGATACAATCGGTACACTATAGATATGGTGTTTGTGGAGATGATTATTGAAAAGAAGATACAGCGGTCAAACATGTTATTCAAAAAGCAAAAAGCAGTTATTTGAGTGATAATATAAATTATATTTAAAAAAGCTCGTAATAAATCTAATTTTATATATAAAGTAATATTGAGAGTTATATACAATTTGTTTAAAAATATGTAACAAAATCGATATAATAGTTTTTTAATAATGAAAATAAAAATAAATAATATATTATAAAGTTTGGTTTTGGTGGTAAATAATTTGGTTATTTAAAACTATCTTAAATTTATAACTTAAATTAAAGGATAATATTTTATTAGAAAAATAGAAGTATTCTATTCGACATTTATTATACGATAAGATTTAATATTAAATGTTTATTTATTTAGTTAATATAAGATAAAAAAAATAATATTATTGAATAGTTGGGAGGTTGTGTGATAATAGATCGTTTAACTGTATTATAATGTCATATGTTTTTAGTTATATACTTTTTGAATTATTTTTGGAAAAAAATTAAGACTTTATTATTGTTAGTAAAATTAATGATTTTATATTTGTAATTTTGTTTGATATTAATTTATTAAAAAGTGCATATTATACATATAATTATGTTATGTCTTAAATTATTGATGTCATCCAAAATGTTATTCGATTTTATCTCTAGCATTATATATACTACGGCAAAAGTTTAAAGTTTATTAGAGATAATTAATCATCGAAAAAAAATAAGAGTAAATTTGTATATTACAAATAAAAAGTAGGTGTTTGTCAAAAAAAGTAATAATTTTAGTAAAAGGAAACTAAAAATTGTAGTTGTTATATAACACGTTAGGTAATATAAACAATGAAGATAATATGATATAGAAAATCAAATAAATAATATTATAATTTAAACTAAATAATAATTATCTATAACTAAGTAGTAGAGATTAAACTAAATAATATTTAGTAGGAGAGTTATCTATAATTAACTAGAAGAGATTAAACTAAATAATAATTATCTATAATAGTTTGGTGGGAAAATAAAAAGATACATGGCCTAATACGATGATAAGTATCCGTCAAATGGTTTCTTTTATTATATAGTAGTAAAACCCGTGTGCAAACACGTGTGGTTTTTAGAAATTCATGCATACCACATTTTAATAGAAACTATAGATAGGTGTCTAGATATTGTAATTTATTATTTAATTTTTCATTTGATTAATATTAAAACAGTCATGAGTTATTCTCACAAATCTTGTGTGTTGATGCATTGAACTCTGATTTACAACTAAAGAAATAATCAGCCTAAACAAATAATCAAAAGTAGTCACTATCTGTCATTGAAAATGCAGTGTACCTGAAAGATTTAAGAACCATGGTTAGTACATAAGCTATCAAAGCTTTATTACAATATTACTTATTCTCCACTTCATCACAAAATAGATCAGACCTTTGTTTCGATTGTCAGCAACTTCTTTATCGGAAGAACATGATGGAAGCCCTAAAATCTTCATACAATTCTTTTTGCCACCACATATGCTCGTTTGAAATCCCTACAAATGCAACATGTTTCTTCCCCCTTTGTTTTTGAAATGGATTGAAACGAATCCCTACAAGTCGCAACAGGTAGAATGGAGACCGAGTTTATAGCAAGACCATCGAATCCCACCCATATTTTTACTTCAAGCTCTGCCATTTTTACTCACTTTCATGAATCAAAATATGTATTTTCTAAACAGATTTGAGTACCTGATTATTGAATCGTTTGGATTTAAATCCTGAAGAGCAATGAATCAAAGAAGAACGGTGAAGGGAGGATACGTGTGGTGCGGCTTAGTATCTTGATGCAATCCTACATAAACTAAATCAAATTCAGATACAATATAACATTAACATCAATATCGATCTATAATCCTCAGATTTTGTATATATCAATACAATAATACTTATGCTTGGTAAAATAAGTAAAAGTAAAATGTGACAATAAAGATTAATACGATTAAAATTTATGGCATTAAAACCGTAACAATTACATCGAGTACTGAATTAAGAAACTTTCAAATCTAACGATATCAATCGGAAATTTAAAAATCTAACAGCAAGAATTAAGAAATTTTAGCTTCAACTCCATCGAGTGCTGAACATCTCCATGTATATCCTTGAGCTTCGCCATGAACTCCACGTCTCTATCACCCCACTCTATATTACTGACGACACAATGGAAGTCGAGGCATCACCATCAAGTTTCTGGAAACCTAGTCTCTCGTGAACAGACCAAGGTGTAGTCCATCAAAACACCTCTTTAGCTCTTGAAGAGTAGCCATATCCGCATAGACTTGCTCCTCAACTTGCTTGATAAAGCGCTGCTTTAAATCATCAGACTTTGCAGAAGTGTATGATGCCATTTTATGTTATTACTCAGCTGATGTCAAATAAAGGTATTTTGGTAGTAAAACGTGATGGAAAACATGTGAATTGGCAATGATATTATATAGTGAAATATCTACTTGCCAAAGTCAGATTTAAATTCAAGCATTAAATAAAAATCTATATTTGAATTCCCTATACATTTAATAATTTAGGAGGTAAAAACATGCACATTTAATATAAACATGTACATTTATATTTAAAAACAATGTGCATTTAATGTAAAACCTTTCAAAAATAAGTTTTTATGGGAAAGCTAATAAAATTAAATATCAAGAAAGGCAAAGGACAAAATTTAAACCTTAAAAAAACAGGTTATCATAATTACGAATAAACTCTTCATTTACCATAACACTCATTTTAAACATTATAAAGACTGATGATTAGCCTAATTGAAAACTTCAGCAATTCACTTTTAAAAAGCTGTTACTCAAAAAACAAACCGAAACCAGCAACACCAACAATACTCAGATGGCAAACAGAAGCTTCTACCACTGGGTAGACACCAGCGCTATTAAAACACAATTCTCTAGATGGTCGCTCGAAGAAAAGAGAGAAGATGAAGAATTAAACAGAAAACTCAGCATCATCAGTGAAAACAATTACAAGCAAACCTGGAGCAACATCGGATTGCTTGATGAAGTCCTCCACTCTCCTCCATCAGACTTTAAGAACAACGCAGAAGACTTTATGATACAACTCCTGAAACAGGATCAGAAGATCTGCGACATGCTAGCCTATCTGCAAAACAAAAGAAAGAATGAAATTGCGTGGAAGAAGGCGAGAGTCGTCGAAATCGTAGGAAGTGTTACCTGTAGCGTGTAATATTTTATGCATCTTCTTAAATTTGAGTATTTAATTTTTCTTTATATTTTATAAAATCAATATCTATATTAACATATTCTTAAATTTGAGTGTTAATAAAAATTATCAAAACTTGTTTCTTCATAATCAATTTAAATAAGTATAACTACAGTAAGAAAATAACCTACAAACCTAACATACAACTATCTATTAATAGATCAAGTGAAACAAACACTAAGCACCCTGTATATAATTAATTAATCATGAAGTATATTAAACCAACAAAAAGTACTAGTACTTGCCTTACATCTAGCTTTGGATCTTTAGCAGCCCTTTGAACATCTGTTCATGCATAAACCAACCAAAGGGATTTATGATTCTGTTGAGTTACCAAACATATGTTCAGGCTTAAACAGATGTTTGGCCTTCTATATCAGTGCCTTGTCTCTAACAAGGCTTTGCCTTTAGAACATACTTTTCTTCTTCTTCAACAGTGCTTTCATGTCTTCAACAGATCTTTGAAGTCTTCAAATCTTCAAAACATAATTTAATTTCATCTGTATGATCATCATACTAGCTCCATAATCTAATGTACACTGTTAAGAAACAATGCACTAAATAATAAAGTAACTATAAGAGGCCTACTACATAATCTAATAGACTGATTCTTGCAGGCGTAAAGAAAACTCACAGAATATGACTTTAGTCACCATTGCTTCGGGAAATCCCATTTTTAGAATGTCATTAACAATCTTGGAGGGATGTCTGCTAGAAGAACTTGACTACATCCACCAGATCAAAGAAACAACAATAAAATTGCAAAAAAAGACAAAATCTAATAGCAGCCTAGGTGGACCAGTGTGTGGAATTATATTTATATAACTACCTCCCCTACTTCAGTTGTAACTCCTGCTGCATTAGCAATGGTACTCATGGAAAATGACAAAGGTGATGATATATCCGCTATCTCAAGCTCATCTTCCGTATTCCAGTCAATGTTATCACTTCCAACATGAGAAAAATTATCATCCTACATAAAGATAATCATTTAAATGACATATATCGGATATAATCTACATATATTGGTTATCTGTATTATCATATATTTGGGCATTTAACAAACAAATCTAAAGCAAATAACAAAAGCATCAAAATGACTATAACCATAAGCTTCTGGCAATCAAGGCATGAAAAAACTAACTATTTCCATATGCATAACACAAAATATAAGATAAAGCAGCCAATGAAGAAAGAAAATCTATGTTTTATTAAGATTATATTAGCGTTGTTCCTCACGATCTTTTCTAACGCTAGCCAACAGTGGTTTGAGCATATCACTGACAAGACGCCTTTCATCCTATAAAGGACCTCCCCTTTTTCCTCAATCAACCGTTAAAGCCAATCATCAAGCTGGATGGATCATGTGCATCGTAAGGTTAAAAACTTCATAACAACCAATAAACCAAAACAAACTGACAAATATAAATAACTGATGAGCAGTTTCAAACCTCTGATAACTGATTTCTTCGGTTCAGTTTCGGTTTCTTTGCTAACTTATCAGCTACCGATAGAACACCCTACGTAAAAAATAAATAAACTCGTAAGAAATTTTGCTAATGAAGAAAGAAAATCTATGTTTTATTAAGATTATATAAGCGTTGTACCTCACGATCTTTTTTAACGCTAGCCAGCAGTGGTTTAAGCATCACACTGACAAGACGTATTTCATCCTATAACATTAAACTTAATATATAAATATATTTAAAGATAATATGAATTGATGATTTATAATGTAATAATGAAGTAAACAAAGCTGATTTGACATAACTCATTGATTGCCAAATAATAATTACTTATGTCATGCTCATCTTTCCTTTATTAGACATGGGAGATAGATTGTATAAATGTAAATTTATAGCAACAATTACCCCCTTCTGTTTTATTGTTATTGGTCCGAGTAATTTACCAAAGTTCCGCAATATGTACCAATTTACAAATTTAAATTAAGAAATTGAGGAATACATAACGTCTAAATCATATATATCAAACTTACTCATAAAAGCTTATGTAAAATTTATTTTTATCTTGACATACCAACTCAATTTTTTTTATCAAAACCCTAAAACAGAGTCATTGTAATTTGTCAACAACAAATAGCTAGGTATGTGCTTAACAAATAATATATTTGAGCTTCAAATATTAAGATTAAGATATGTTTTGATTTTTAAGAAAGTGAAAAGTTTGAATTGGCAGAGATCAACACAACTCTATTTATATTTGGATTCTTTTGAAATAAATAACAGCCATAAAACATATTATTTTTCTCATACAGAACATTCTAAAATTTTGAAAGCAATATTTTTTAGTTTTGACGTCCATGGTTATTTCTGAACAGTTTTACAATGCATAGTGCAAATATAAAAGTGCACACCAACTTCATTCAATCTAACTGTGGCAGGACCCCATGTATGGATATATATAGGTTGGTGGTGTTGCATGTATCGTATGCCTCCTTTGTCACTTCTACAAGCGTACGACTTCTAGTATCAAAAATAAACACGAGAGCATCAAATCCGAAGAACTTGTGACAACTGGTAATTCCCGGTTGTAATTACGCGAATAACATACATTAAGACAATAAAACGGAGCATAATTAGACGTAACTAACTTAATTAGGCATTTGGAAAACCTAGGCACGTCTACTTGATTCACATTACGCAGTCTAACGATTTCGAGATTTTTAGCGTACGTTTGAACTTTTAACGAACTGACACCGGAATAAACACTGACAACACATAAAAATACAAATTTTATGCTTATGTTTATCATATATTATAATTATGCGAATTATTCGGATTGTTGAACACACAAAGCACCAACGCAGAAACAATAACCCACCGACAATCGACAGCGAAACGGAAGCACCGAACTCGAGTTGCGCCTAGATATTGATATATTATGTTATATTTAGCTTCATTCTTTTTTTTGAATTGTTATATTCACGATTAAAATTGGATCGAAAACAATTTAGAAACGAGGATCAAAGCATGTTACGCGATTTAACGCCACCGACGAACGTACGCGCCAAATATCGACTTACGACACATACATTTATACTTTTGACCCTAAAATTTTATTTTACGACACTCCACAAAGTACAGGTTCAAAAACGGGCCGTAGAGATATGTTTAGGCCATGCGAAGATTGGACACGCACTAACGGGCTTTTGGCTCAACCTACTTAAAACCCTAGCTATTTAAACCTTGCTTTCTCTCATCTCTTCACATTCAAACCCTAGCCCCCAAGACCCTTCCCCCTCTCCATCAAAGATCTGGTCACGGGAGTTGGGGTTCCGGCCACTTCCGGTGCCGGTTTTCCGGCTAGCACACCCAACCGCAAGACACCCTCCATGGACCATTGTTCACCTATACACACCTGACCTAGAGAGAGTGACGAGAAAGAGAGAACAACGGGAGAGATGAGAGAAAGAAAGATCGAGGAAGGAACGGCAGCGCCCGTCCACCTTTTTACGGTGGCGCGGCGGCAGGAACTGACAGCAAAACTCGACGGCGGCAACGGTCTAACTGTGGAGTCGTTTTCTGGCCGAACCCGGCGGTGGCGGTGGACGCTGAAGATGTTGGTGGTCGACGGCGGAAGTGGCGGTGGTCAATTTTGAGTTGAGTCACAGTTCAGCTGCGATTCAGATCTAGTTCGAGTTTCGTTTGGATTAATTTTGGTTTGGGTTAACTCGAGTCAGTTTCGGATGCGGATTCAGGTCAACTATCACTCTCGGTTCAGTTTTGGGTTACAAGGAAACCGGGTTGTTCGGCTCTCGGTTCAGTTCAAGTTCGGCTCGGGTTCGGTCAACACCAGATTCGGTTCAAGATCCAGGTTCGAGTCATACCTAACATGGGTCATATTTAGTGTTCGGTTCGTGGTTCTGGTCAACTTTAGTCAACTTAGATAGGTTTCGGGTTTGATTAACTCAATTGTGGTTCGGGACAACACGGTACAATACGAGTCAGATTTGGTCTCGGGTCAAACCTGGTCCACTGTCGGTCAACACAAGTCTACAGGTCAACCGGTCAAACCCGGTCAACTAGCCAATGCAGGACTTGGATATATATATATATATATATATATATAGGTTTAGGATTCTGTAAAAAAGATTAAATTTATGAGAATGATAAGAAAAAACATGACGATGATACATGTCATTATTTAATTTATTAGGATAAGGGCAATTAAGCAATTTAACAAAAAACCTAATTAAAGATAAAATTCAAAAACTCATATGCAATGCATATGCAACTTTCCCCGTCTTTTTTAAACGTCAATAACTTTTTATACGTAACTTTTCTTTTAAAAAAAAATTACACCATAATAACGAGTGTTTTTTTTATCTTTAATACTAGTACCATATTGCTATACTTATATGCAAAACATTTACGTTTCAATCGTATGTTTTAGTCCATGGTGTTTTCTTTATATTGTTTTAATTGTATAGTGATTCAAGACATTGTGTTTTAAAGTAAAACACCATGAACGTGTATAAAACACCATAACATTGCAAATATCATTTACGTTCAATCTTTCAATCTCATTTTCTATGGTGTTTTATTTTAGGATTTCAAAACAGATTATGGTGTCTTGTAAAAAGAAAAAATTAGCTTGTTGAATTTAATCATATTTTTTATTGCTAATATAATGGTTCTTTGTATACTTGTATGGTGTCTTGTTTTCTATGGTGTTTTATTTTCGTTCCATGGTGTTTCTGTATAAGAAAATGGTAGTTTGTTGAATTCAATGGTATTTGCAATGTTATGGTGTCTTATATGCGTTCATGGTGTTTTACTGTAAAACACAACACCTTGAATCACTATATAACTAAAACAAAATAGACAAAACACCATGGACTAAAAATATCCGATCAAAATGTAATTTTTTTCTCTTATATAAGTATAGCAATATGGTACTCATATTAAAGATAAAAAAACACTCGTTATAAAAAAAAGTTACGTATAAAAGTTGTTGACGTTTAAAAAAGACGGGGGGAAGTTGCATATGAATTGCATGTGGGTTTTTGAATTTTAAAATGTTAAATTTACTTTTATAACCTTAATCTAGAAAATTAATTATTTTAAGGGTAAACATTATTTACAATTTTGTCATTATAATCTCAACCATTAAATTATAGATCAAAGGGTGTAGATTCTTTCTTACAGTTCTCACAAAACACATACTTTTTACAATAACCCTTCCATATATATATATATATATATATATATATATATAAGATACTTATATAAAACTTAAAACTTGACGTTATCTAAATGTCAGACGTAAAATGATATTGTGTTGTACAATGTTCATAATGAATTATTGAGTCTTGAAATTGTTGTGTTTTGAAAATATATTGACAACTCGTATTGTCGGGGTCATCAAAAAACAAAGAAAATTATGTCCGTTTTTCGTAAAAATCCGCAAAGCGAAACGTGCTTTATTATAAAACAGAACCTATCTGATTCAAGTAATTTTGATAAAAATAAATGTAAATATATATTTATTTTCACGACACTTATAACTTACGAAATGAGGTTGTAAGCTTTTGAGCAAATGTGGTATACTAATTAACGGACTTCGGAAAAACTTTATAAGATAAATATATTCGTTTATATTTATATCAAACGTCGTTAATTCGTATACTTTTATAAAATAAGTATAACCGTTTATATTTATATCAAACTTCGTTAATTCGTATACTTTTATAAAATAAGTATAATCGTTTATATTTATATCAAATGTCGTAAATTCGTATACTTTTATAAAATAAGTATAATCGTTTATATTTATATCAAACGTCGTTAATTCATATACTTTTTTATAAAATAAGCATAATCGTTTATATTTATTTCAAAGGTTGTTAATTCGTATACGTTTATAAAATAAATACAATTATTTATATTTATTTCAAACTTCTAAACGAAGCACGACACATTGTAATGTAGTATCCAAGATATTACCGAAACAAACGAACGAAAGTCAATTCTAACAAGCGTACAATTATATAATTATTTTATTAATTATAAACGGGACGCAAGACTATTACGACTACGCGGCGACTACTTGGGAATCATACGACCACATCCTACAAGTCTACAACGTGAAATATTTTTATACCAACATTTGTCTACCTAAACGCACGACCATTCGGGACGTCTAATACGATTCCATAAGTATATTTATATTTGTATATAAATATATATATATTAAACCTCTTGGAAACTAAGTGTATCCAAAACTTGGTTTTATCACCGACATTAAATGGAACTTAACAAGTATGACTCATTCTTTTCTATTACGTTAACAACTTACCGTTGAATCGTTTGGTCAGCGATTCGGTAGACCTTGGTGACATGTTGTTTAGCTACGTTATATTTAGAAACTTATAAGTTATTCCTTGATAGGAATGAAATAGAATGCATGCTAGCGAGTTACATTTTGGAAACGATATTTTGGAATCATATTATGCTAGCTTTGCACTAGATATCGAAGTGAGTTCATAAACCCAACTTTTTACAGTTTTACATTTTTATTAATGTTTTCGGGGGTGGAAAGACATGCAAGTTTTGCAAAAGTACATAAAATTTAGATAAACGAAAACTATATGTTTCTAAGCCATGATACGGACAAATTCCAGCAAACTCAAATGGTTTACAAAAGATTTATGCTAAACATACCGGTTTAAAAAACACACACGTATTTTCGAAATGTGCATGAGTTACATACATCTTAAGGACGAGATTGTCTAGTTACAAAGGGACTGGGTTGTCCTACATACAAACAAGGGGACTGGTTGGTCCCGCTCACAGACTCAAACGGGCAATGCCCATTTTCATTTGTGCGAGGCACAAGGACTCCGTGAGTTCACGTCCCCTCTTTTCATCTTAAACGTTTTACAATTTTACGACTATAGAAGGGAAATGCATGCACAATGGTATGATAAGCTAGGGAATGAAACAACTTAGATCATGTGCAAATAAGGTGGTACTTAAGCACCATTAATCTTGTTTAGACCGAGGAACTAAGGGTTAGATCTAGTGGGTTTTAGCGAGCCGCATTCTTGGTCATGGACCCACACAAAAGAGTGCATTTGTGTCACAGTCGAGGTAATCGACAGAAAATCGTCAAGGGTTTGATTGTTTCCTATGTCGTCACACATATTAATGTCCTTGCAAAACATTAATGATCAACAATTTCATAGATGCTTTTGTGCATACCGGATTTTATACAAATACAACTCACATTTTATTGACACAGCTAAAACACATGAACTCGCCCACTTTATGTTGATTTTTCACATGTTTCTTTCTCGTGTTACATTTTTAAATTATGGCATAGTTGGAATAGGAGAACCCATGGGGATTCGAGTACTTAGTGGGCGTTCACTTTCTAGGAGTCTTAGCATTAAACACTTCGGCTGTGCAATGAAGATACCAGTCAGATCACGCCCAACTCTGATTTTAGCGGGTGTGACAGAACTTCTCTCCCTTTACCCATTTTTCGTAGTAGTTTGGTTCCGGAGGCGCAACTCACCCTTCTATACTGCCGACAAAGTGCAAAGCTGGCACCCTTAGGGAAACATGCATATATCCCATCACAATGGTGGTAACTGCCACATGATTTAACTTCAAATATGGCATGTTCTTGGTAAGGAATTCAGTTTTAGTAGAGTTTGACATGTGATATGTGGAATCCATGTTTAATTTTCAGTTGCAGTATGTTGCAAATTTAGCAAAAAAAAACAACAATAAGTGCGAGACCAGTGGCCTACGTCCCACAATGAGGTTATTTCTCTTTCGCTTTAAGCTTTCATAAAGTTTAAGCAACCCATGGGGATAACGAGTGTATATTAAGTTTCGTTAAAAAATTCTATTGCCAAAATTTTATGCGTGATAATGAATGTTATTTATAATGTTTTAAGGTTTATGCTTCCATCCTTTTATTACTTTAGATGGGTTGTTCATTAACTAAATTTTTTGAAGTAATAAATAACAATAAACCAAAAAGGACTTTATTGGGACTTGAAAGTACTTTAGAACAAGTTCCAGTTTCAACAAAAAAAGGAACACAAACACATAGAGAAAGACTACTTGCAATAACTACGTAATTTTAAATACCCATTAAGTAAATACGTGATTTCATTATAGTATGTGAAATTACACTAACTGATTACGTAACAATAGTTGACTTTGTATTTATTACGTGACCACTTGATTTTGAATACTCATTTAGTGATCACGTGATGTCATTCTAGTATTTTATGTGAAACCATACGGTGTGAATACGTAATTACGTAAAAACAAAAACACATAATACATAACATTTCATATGGAATATCTAATAGTTCAGGAGGTCCAATCATGTATTAAGGATAAATTATATACAAAACATTAGCCAAATCAACCTTTAATAACCACACAATGTCATATATTATAGATTTGATAACGTAATAAAGCATAAACAATCAAGTTCTTATTATTGAATGTATAATCACGTAATAAGCATAGTTGTAATAACATCAGTTATAACAAATCATATTGAATGTGTAATTAAGTAACAGATTTATATTGAATGTGTAATTATGTAATGCTTTATGTTGAATGTGTAATCATGTAATGGATATTCAAAACCATGTACTTATGTGCAGGGTATTCAAAATCACGTAATGGACTAATGGGTATTTAAAATCTTGTAATTTTTTAAGAAAACTATAGCAATGGGCTGCTCTAATTAAAGAAAATGAAATGTTGTTAATACGGTGTATTTTTAAAAAAAATATTAATGTATAAAAAAGTTATAGGTGTTTAAAAATCAATGAGGAAGTTGTTTCAAGTGCGAAAGGAGTACAGTATTGTTAGTGTCAATCACACTTGTCCTCCTCTCCTTCTCACATATGCTTGTACGTTATTTTGGTCTTGTATAGGATCTAGGATCAATACATATAATTGATATTATTTTCACAAAATTTACCACTTCTTAGAAACACCTTAAAGAAAAAGAGAAAATTAGTGATGCGTACATAATAAAATGCTTGCATCTAACAATGTTAGGTAGCATTTAGTATGAAGGAATTAAAGGCATAATGGAATAGATCATTCTAATTGAATGAAAAGATCCAATTTTTGTTATCATTTGGTAATGGAATAGATCATTCTACAAGAATGTAACTCATTCCAAATATAAGAATTTTTATTTGTTGGTAAGGGAATGTTTTTTTTTTCATTCTTTCAAGTAATGGAAAGAAATATATTATTATTATTATTATTGTTGTTGTTATTATACTGTTTATTAATTATATTAATATAAAATATTAATAATAATAATATCAATATTTTTATTATTAACTTTACTATTAAAATATATTATTGTTATTATTATTAAGGCAATTATATTGTTGTCATTTTCTAATAAATTGTCTTTTGTTACTTGGTCTTTTTTTTGCCTATCAAACATTATAAAATAATGATTTATTTTATTTATGTTTAAGTAACTGAAAGTTATAATATAATATTCTTTTCTTCAGCTTAACCTTCAAAAGAACAATGGGAAACGGTATCGCCTTTAAGAAAAGAATAAAGAAAAGAAGATGACTTGAGAAAAGAATAAAGGAAAGAAGATGAACTATTTTATGTATGATGCAATGCTAAGAGAGTCCGTCAATGAGACAACCAGAATAATATTATATGTTCGGAAGAAAAGAATGGTAGTTTAGCTCAAAATATAGTTATGGAGTTATGCTTTTACTTTTCGTACTTATAAAGGAAAGGAAGACGAGCATATATAGATTTTCTCTAGTGTATTATCCTTTATACCTCATTCTGATTTTCTCTGTATTATCCTTCATACCTCATTCTTAGTTGTCGTCGATATTTTCTATTTGATATTAAGTTCTACACTTCACTCTAAAAAGCATTTCCTCTTGTTATTTTGATCCTTCTTCAAATCCCAAATACATCCAAAAATGGTTGTGTTACAACATGAACATTCACTGTCTCTTATAGATTTGAATCCTAAATATCCACATGATGAAGAGGTATATGATGATGAGAAAGTTTTGATAATCAAACAAGCCTTTCAACGTCCATGTTCTTGTTGTGAACAAAAAATCACTTATTTACACAGGTTTTACTATAAGTGTGATCAATGTGACTACTCACTTCACAAATTGTGTCAACAGATTCCAACAAAGTTACAATATGCCTCACATAATGCACATTCTCTTACCCTCTTTCTAGAGGATTCCCAAGGGCACTGCCATATGTGCAAAAGTACTCCTCGGCATATGCAACTCAGATATGGATGTTCTAAATGTATGTTTAGCATATGTTTAGATTGTGCCATCGGTGATGTACAATACCATACTATTTATCACCCTAGCCATCAACACCCATTAATTCCATCCTGTGGACACAAACAAATTTCGACAGAATGTGATGCTTGTGGGAATGAACATAGAGGGGTCTTCTATGAATGTTCCACATGTTTTCGTTTTTCCGCCCATAATGATTGTGTTTTCCAGCCAAAAAGGTTGCTAATTCAAGATGGTACACGTGGCCGTTTCTCTCATACCCATCCACTCATTCTTCTTTACTCTTTTCCGAAAATAGATCAAAAGGCTAAATTTTATCCTACATGTAGAGTATGTGATAATTCCTTTTCTGACAGAGAGAATTTTTGGGTTTATAAATGCGAGAAATGCCGATATTATGCTCATGCGGATTGTGCAAATTCAATATGCAAGCCTTCAAATTCCATTTTCGAATACAGGAACCAACTATTCGGTAATATATTACTTATTTTTGTATTGGGATTACTGCAACCAAGGGCGGCCCTGGGGTGGGCAGGGAGGACCACCGGCCAGGGACCGATATTTCAAAGAGCACATTATTTAAAAAAAAAAACAATACGTATATGTAAAGAAACAAAAAAAAATTAATAGAGTATACCCATACAAACACCAACATAAGCCTACTTATAAAAATAACTAAACTTATGGTTTAGATTAGTTATTATCTCATTTTCATTAGTTTTATATTTTAAATAAGCTCAATACCCAATTTCATTAAGGCTTAAAAACACGTTTTTTTGAGCTATAAAAGGGTGCACGAGAAGGCTCTTTCTAAAGCCATCTACTTCTTCCACCAAATGTATAAATTTTATGTTAGCTCATAATGTGGTGCTAAATATACCCTAAAGTCCTAAAATCCTTTTTTTTATTTAATCAATCATGTGTTAGTAGAATCTTTACCCTTTACCAAATCTTTCTCTGTTTTATTTATTTGTTCACTTAATTGGATGCATTTAATCTCGATCACCAATGAGATTATATACTTTTAAACTTATTATTTATTTTTATTGTATACTTTTCTTGTTCTTGTTTTTATAATTTTTAGACTTATTTTAAAGTGTTATTTAACTATTGATTAAATTCTAAGAGTAAGTGTGTGTGTATGTTTTTGTAAATAAATAGACCCGCATAGATTTTATGTGTAACATTTTTACTTATGCTCTATTAATTTGTAATTAATTTTGTACACTTTGTTTTTGTCAATTTCATATCAAATTTTTAAAAACTATTAGAATAATGGAGAGTATCCTAACAAATAAGTAATATCTTTTAAAACGTGCTATGAAACTAAGAAAAAAGTTAAGACTATTTGTACGACTAAAGATTTTTTTTTTAATTATTTGATATGAGGCAACGCCTCAAAGTTGCTTGATATAACTCAAGATTTAACCCGAATTATTTGATATCACACATACTTTGTTAAATTTCAATTTGAAGTTAAAAGGAAAGATATTAAAAAATGTTCTATAGAAATTCATATGTCTAACGGAATTTAATTAATCTTTTAAAGATTCAAGATGAGGCAGACTAATAAAATAAGGAGTACATTCAGATTTTCCTGCACGTAACATTTTGTAGTTAAATTGTAACGTTAAGTAATAAATATAAAAAGGGTGTGTTTTATTTGGTGTAGTTACTTTACATATTTTCATTGCATGGAAATGTGATTAGATATCATCCAGGGTAAAATTTGAAGCAAGATCATAATGAACAAAAAAAAATTGGAAAATATGTTATATTTTGAATAATTTTTTTTGCTTTTTCTTACTACTTATTAATAATCAATTAAGCATTGCGTGGTTCAACAGATGTGGTTCATGACGACCTCCCTGATCTAACCTTTGAAGGTTATAAAGGTATGATGGACTTTCTCTATCATGTTGTCGATTTCCCACTCGCAGATCTAACTTACAACAAATTCACAGACCTTTTATCCAAACAAACTAATTATGAGATGAGCATAACTCATTATAGTCATGCACATCCACTGATGTTTGTGGATGCACGATGCAATAATATTACAAAGGTTAAAGTTTTATGCAAAGGATGTGACACACAAATCATGGCCATGCCGTTTTACAAGTGCACAAGCGGATGCAACTTCGTTCTCCATGAGTGGTGCACCCGGTTACCCACTGTATTATTTGGCCATCCAGGGTCCCATTTTAACCCTTATTGCCATCAACATACCCTTAGTCTCCACCGAAAGTTTCCTCGTTCAATTTGTTGTGTCTGCCTCGGAACTTACCACGGATTTTCTTACTATTGTGTCACGTGTGATAACTCCTTTGATGTTTGGTGTGCACTCGCACCTACAATTATTACACATAAATCTCACCCATATCACCTGTTTTGTAAAATTCACAAAAGGTTGGACAAGGATTACTGTCGTGTATGTTTGTCGGGTTTCACATATCTCACAGAAACTTCATATGTTTGCATATTGTGTAATTTTCATCTGCATCTCGAGTGCGCTCTGTTATTACCAGAAACAACTAGGCACAGGTATGACAAGCACCCCATGACCTTATCTTACCGCCCAGTTGAAGACCATATAGGTGACTATTTTTGTGAAGTTTGCGAAGAGGAAATTAATCCAAATGCTGCTTTCTATCATTGTCATGAATGTGTCCAGTCCATGCATACAGCTTGTGCTCAGTTAATACCACATATACATGGCTTACAAGTGAAAGGTGTTGATCTATCTCATGATTGGCACTTCATCTTAGAATGTAAAAAAGTTGCTAAGATGAACAGAAATCTCTTCCAATTTCCAGCGGTACTACGAGGTTCAAGTACTTCATCTTAATACCACGAGGTTCAATGGTTCGTTGTAATTCCCCTTTCTCATGCTATCAATTTGATTGGATTGTATATGTTTGGCTTTTGGTTTGGAAAAAGTTTATATTGATATAGTATTACTTGATCTGGTTAGTTTGGACTATGATTAATGAAAAAATGTTGGGGGGTTCTAGGTAAGTTGTTGATGTGATAAATTTTGTGTTTTTGTTTGGGTTGGTAGTCATTTTTGCCCAACTCAAATTTGACTTTTACCTCTTAAGGAATTGGCTGTTTCGTCAAATTTGGTATCTTCAGTTAAAAAACACTTACATTGCAGTTTAGTGGCATAATTCATTTCTTTCTTGAGTACTCAGATACTAGGTCTCTTTACTGATTGCATTTAGAAAAATTTGCTAAATGATTCATCATTCTAAATACCTGGGTCAAATTCATATTCATAATTGACAAGTAATTTAATTTTGTTCATTCAAATTAGTTGTGGTTCAAGTTAGATAATTTGCTAAATGCAGTCCACTGTCCACCCCTCTTTATTTCATATTATTTATTATATCCGGGTTAGATTCTTAGTAATGTAATTGACTAAAATTCGGGTTTTTTTCAGTGCTAAATGGTTCAAATTCTGGACTGAGTGTCGCTGACATGTGATATATGGAATCCATATTTGATTTTCGGTTGCAGTCAGTTGCAAATTCAACTGAAAACAACAACAATAAGTGTGAGACCAGTGGCCTGCATCCCGTAAAGAGGTTATTTCTCTTTCACTTGAAGCCTTCATAAAGTTTAAGCAACCCCTGATGTTAACGAGTCTATATTAAGTTTCAACGCTTTATGTGTGATAATAAATGTTTTAAAATTGAAGCTTCCTTCCGTTAATAACTTTAAATGGGTTGGTCATTAGCTGAATTTTTCGAAGTAATTAATAACAATAAACCAAAAGGACCTTAGTTTTTGCAATGACACCCTCCTTTTGACCTCTCTTTAGCTGAAATTTAACTAATTTTTTGCGTACATGAATTATACAAACTGTTGAATATGGTTGTGCAAATGAGTCTGCTACTATTTCTCTTCGTCCATTTGTATACAAGTCTGAGATCTTAAATCATCACCACCTTTCATTGGATCCTCAGAATTTGATGTGTTGGCAACAAAATCTTCAAGAGCCTCGAGAAAAGATGGTACTATGAACTTGTCTGTAAAAGAAAGTTATCGAAATTTTTTAATTTCTTTTAAGAAAAAAAAGGTTTTGACACTTTGACACGTCTTCTGACGGGAAACTTGGCAGTTGAATTGCACTATACTCTTGTTAGAAAAAAAATTTGGTGATGCTGAGAAACACAACTCAAATTGACCCATTCGCCCTGCAGTCCCATGTCACTAGCTTCTTAGTACATGTCATGTTTAGTAGGGCGGGTCGACTCACAAACACAACCTAAATCGGCACATTAGTAAGTAAAGGGCAGAAATTGCCAACTCTTGTATAAATTCAGAAGCCTTTATTGTTGGTCAGAACCCTTTACAAACACGAACACAGAAACTACGAATAATCGAATGAATAACTATATTGAATGGTGAAAGTATAAGCGATTCTGATAATTACAATTGAAACATACAAACTCTATATATACTAAATGAACAGGTGCGATGAATGGGCGTATCTCTTCATGAAACGGATTTGTCTCTTGATCTTGTGGTAGTAGAGCGATTTGAAGAGGTGCGTCCCTTTGTTTCTGTTTAAAGCTGTCGATCAGGAGGTGTGTCTCCAGGAGACATCGCATCCTTTAGTTTGTAGGTTACAAACTTCTATTTTGTCACATCTAATCCCCGTACTTGCATAACTTATGTATTCCTAATATAAACTATTTATAATCTAATTACTAAACAACCCTCGTACTTTAGAATGTGACGGGTTAGAACTTCATTCACCCCCCCCCCCAATCACGAACATCCTTGAGTTGTTGTAGGTCTTCAACTTGCTTGACTTGCCATAGCATTGGTTCTTCTTCCAGTGCAAGATGAGCCTCTTCGTCCTTCTCTTTATCTTCATCTTTTCGCTTGCTACACTCGTATGCTAAGTGACCGAATTCACCACATTCGTAACACTTGAACTCCCTCTTGTCTCTATTTCGTCGATCCATATTTCGTCAACGTCCTCTTGCTCCTCTAAATGAACTATTTTGATTGTCGCGTCCTTTTCCATGATGCCAATTTCCAGATTGATTGTCTGAACTTGCCATTAACAGATTATTGTTCTCCGGTTCGTTTTGGCTCTTGAGGCGTTCTTCAAATGTTGTAATCATACCCACTGCTTCTTCAAATGTCATTTTATCTATTTCTGAATACTACTCGATGGATGCCATAATCGGTAGAAACCTTTTCGGAACAAAGATAAGCAATTTCCTTACAATCTTCTTATCTTTAATGGTGGTACCGAGGCTTTTAAACTTGGATTTTATACCACCCAACTTTCTTGCAAAACTACCTATTGTTTCGTATTCTCCCATCTTTAAGGAATCTAATTCGCTTCTCAAAGTTTGCAGACACGCTTTCTGAACCATATCGGTTCCAAGATATCGAACTTTGATTGCATCCCAAACTTCCTTTACACTTTCATATTGCGCAACTTGCATTAGAATATCTACCGGTAACGTTTGGAAGAGCATTGCTTTCGTTGTATGCGCCTTTTCTCATCTACTCCTTTTGAAACAATCGTATCCCAAAGACTATATGCCTTTAAGATCGTTTCCATCAGAATTGCCCACAAAGTGTAATTCAATTCAGTCAACTTTGGGCATTGAAGGGATATATTTCCTTGCTCGCGAATTGACGTTGACGTGTTTTCTTTGTCGTCTCTTCTTGACATATTCCTTTTTTGATTTTCTTTCTTAGATTTTTTTTTCCTAATTTCCTTGCTTTACTTCAGTCTTTCTTCTTGCTTGCCCCACACAGGTTTTTCAACTTTCTCGTACCACACAAGTTTTTATTGCCACACGAGTCTTCTTTGCCACATGGGTCTTTCTTTCTTGCTTTGCCACACAAGTCTTGTCACCATGAAGGTTCTTGAACCACGAAGGATTTTCTACCACGAAGGTCTTGCACCATGAAGGTTGTACCACGAAGGATTTTTCCACCACGAATGATTTGTACCACACATGATTTTTCTACCACATAGGGTTTGATTTGAGATTTGAATTTCAAAAGAATTCAAACAAACAGAATCTTTGAGTGCAATCAATCAATTAATCAAACTACAATTCAAATTTGAAACGAAATACAAAACCTAAAAAAATGTTTCGAGAGAACCTGTTTATGATGATTCAAATCAACTTCTTCTTCCCATATTTGAAACATGCGCTCTGATACCACAGTTTGTCAGAACCCTTTACGAACACAAACACAATGACAAACTACGAATAATCGAATGAATAACTATATTGAATGTGAAAGTATAAGTGATTCTGATAATTAAAATTGAAACATACAAACCCTATATATACTAAACGAACAGGTGTGATGAATGGACTTGTCTCTTCATGAAATGGTTGTGTCTCTTGATCTTGTGGTGGTAGAGCGATTTGAAGAGGTGCATCCCTTTGTTTCTGTTTAAAGCCGTCGATCAGGAGGTGTGTCTCCAGGAGACATCGCATCCTTTAGTTTGTAGGTTACAAACTTCTATTTTGTCGCATCTAATCCCCGTACTTGCATAACTTATCTATTCCTAATATAAACTATTTATAATCTAATTACTAAACAACCCTCGTACTTCAAGATGTGACGGATTAGAACTTCTGTACCTTAGGTAAGTGAGATGCTACTTGTTCTAGTGACAATGCATCTATCGGTGGCAATATAAGTTTTGGCTTCAAAACATCCTCCAAACCCATACAACAACTAAATCAAAACTATTTTTATAATGGTAATAAATCAAAATTGTAAGAATATATATAAACAATTATTTGTATTGTAAATGATCAATGACCTTAATGCCCCTATTCAATATTTGAAGGGCGTATTTGCCCTTACTAGAAGAATAGGATTTCTCCTTGGGTGTATAAATAAAGCTCATTAGAGGGATGTAAAGGTTGGCTCACAATCATTCCATAACATCATTCACAAATCATCTCTCTCTACCAAAAACTCCATCAATCATCATACACCCTAAAGGGAACCCAGTTGGATCTTATCATGGCTACAACGATATTTGCCAACTCAGGACTAATGGGTACACAGAATCCTTCATGTTGTTTCTATTATGTTTATGTGTAGAATTGATCAACAAAAATTAATGAAAAATATAAGTAATAAAAAGGCTCAACTACGATTTGATGGCATGACTGACGGTCCAATATTACTCTTTTTTTTTTTTGAAGAATCCATGAGTTTTGACTGTCATTTAATTACACATAGAACAAACATAACCATACATCAATAAGTTGTAGTAAACTCATGAACCAACTAACAGGTATCATTAACTGTCCGATTTCAGATTTGTAATACAAACACGAACATTGAGCATTTCAAGTCTTATATTCACGTTTATCTGAAAGCTAAAAATCCAGGAACATAAAAAAAGTGATTCTAAACTCAAAAACCAAACTACAGAAGTGAAGTTTTGAAACCCCGGTTCATGAATTTGAAGTTTAACTGAATGAAAACATAAACTTATAAATTAAATTACGGAAGTGAGTTACAGAAGGTGAAGATGGTGATATTGATGATTGATTGATTACCTTTTGCATGTGTGTAGTTAGCTCAATCTTAGAAGTGTCTCGTTCAGTGACGACGATTAGTGGAGAGATTGTGTATGGAATTGATTAAATTTACCTTTTTTTAACGGCAAAATGTTACTATACTCTACTTTACACCAAACAATACAAAATAATTTGTACAATACAAATCGTCAAAATACAAGTTGTCAAGAAATTCATCTAGCTTTCCAAAATAGAAACTTAAAGCAAAATGTTGATATACAAGTTGTACAAAATTTTATCAAGCTATCAAAAAAATGAAGCTTAAAACAACCTGCCAACAACAAGAACCAGTATAATTTCACCTATAGTTAGACTATTGGTAGGGTGGGGATGGTGGAATATAGAAAAGTTACCTCTATCCCAGGCAAGCCTTAAAACAAACTGTCAAAATACACCTAATAAACTAAAAATAAATTGTACCAAATACACATTTATCCGAGTAAGCCTTACCACTATCCAGGTAGCTCAAGGAAACTGAACAAATACATCAAAGTCCATACTTCAAATAGGACAATTAATGATACATGTTAACGGTATAAGCCAAAAACAAATTAATTGCTAGTTGATGTCCGATATAATGTTGTCCATACATAAAATGATATCAATTGCTTAGAGCACCACAACGCGGGTGATGTGGTGTCATCCGAATTTTCAAACCTTCTCTGTTGTGGAGCTTGTCTGCACCACTCATCCTTAAGCTTTGTCCAGAATCCAAACACATTTTAAACATGAGAGTGGGCTTCACTCATACAAACAATGTACTTTAAGTTCTTTTTTTTACAAAAAGGGAGTGCTTGAAAAGATGTAGCGTTGTAGAAAAAATGGGTTCAGTTCAGTTACACACATCCACAAAACGGACATAACCCAAGCAAACTGATCCGCCATATTTAAGTGAAACATGAACCGAAACGTGCAACCGAACTAAACTTGTATCTTGAAGTTTGTATTAAAGCAAATTTGTTGGACAAAACACGGTTAAATGCAAATGAGTATCAAGGAGTATAGTGTAGTAAATTTTAAAAAGCCACAACATCAAATGCATTATTGTTTACTGCAATTCCAGGTGAAATTAATTAACCCGTGAAGTGTAAAACAATCAGAATTTAAATGTTGAATATACGAAGAAAAAAAGAGATTGTTAGACGTATTTTAATGGTCGTTAAACTTGTTAATCTTGTGGTTTTTGGGAGACTATACGGTAGCTGTCATTTTGATTGAAAGTGCAGGCCACGCGTAAAATTTTCGTATAAATGAAATCTAGCATAGGTTTATTCAAGCAACGTTCCCATAAGTTGGTACTTCGAAGATGAGGTTAGCGGTAGCGGTTGGAAAGAATTCGTTATATACTATACATATATTATCATGATGTAATCTAATCATGTAACCAATTCTGTTACTTCAAATGGAAATACCAAGGATGAAATCAGCTCTTTATGTTAAGAGCTCATCATGAAGATAGGTTATGTGTTGGTTCTCTATACCTTGCAAAATGGGAGGGCTGACGGGCAAAATGGATGGGTTGACAGTAGTGACGGATGTAGAAGAAAAATTCAGAGGTATCCTAATTTTTTTAGACTTAGGGGTATCCTAATATTTGTTAAGGGGTATATGATACATAAAATGGGAAGAAAATAAGTTTTTACACTCCTCCGATAAAGTTGAGAAGGATAGCCCGAGCTACCCCTAATTACATGCTAGCTCTGCCCATGGTTGACGGATAAAAAAAGGTCATTTTAAAAAATAAATATCATATTGTTTTAGGCAGAAAGAGTGTTGATCAAAATAAATACATGTCAAAATGGGCCGTTACAAAAAAAATGTTCAAAATGGAGTTAAGTAACCCAATCTCTAAAATGAGCATTTGCCTTCTTTTTGGTTCATTAGCCCATTTACTAGTAAAAATGTTTCAAAATTGAAAAGTTGAAACTTAATTAACCGAACCAATGCCTATAACTGACAAATTGAAAGCAAACCAATGTCTATAGATGATAAACGGAAACCGAATTAACTGAATCGATCAGATTTCAAAGTCCTACGTATTAGCGAAGTTTTCGATTTTCATTTTGTAGATTTAATTGATAAACATTATCTTTGTGTAACCAGTTTTGTGTAATCAAGGTTATACCGTTTTTGTTTAACTTGAACGTGTATTTGTTTATATTCTTTGTTATTTTATCAAATACTGCAACCGAAATAAATTATTTCATACGTATTTAAATCATAGAAACATTGTATAAATGTAAATTCATAGCCACAATTACAACTTCTAGTTTATTTTTATTGTTCCTGGTAATTTACCAAGATTCCGCGATATGTACCAATTTACAAATTTAAATTAAGAAAATGAGGAATATATATCGTCTAAATCATATATATATAACTTACTCATAAAAGCTTAAGTAAAACTTATTTTAATCTTGACATACCAACTCAAAATTTTTATCAAAACCCTAAAACGGAGTCTTTGTAATTTGTCAACAACAAAATAGCTAGGTTTGTGCTTAACAAATCATACATTTGAGCTTCAAATATTAAGATTAAGATAAGTTTTGATTTTTGATGAAGTGAAGAGTTTGAATTGGCAGAGATCAACACAACTCTATTTATATTTGTATTCTTTTGAAGTAAATAATAGCCATAAAACATATTATTTTTCTCATACAGATTGTTCTGAAATCAGGAAGTACTATTTCTTGGTTTGACGTCAACGGTTATTTTCTGACCACTTTTACAATGCATTGTGCAAATATAAAAGTGCACACCAACAACATTCAATCTAACTGTGGCAGGACCCCATGAATCGTTATATATGGGGTTGGTTGTGTTGCATGTATCGTATGACTTCCGGTATAAAAAAATAAACATGAGAGCGTCGAATCTGAAGAACTTCTCTTATTTTACCCATTTTTCGTAGTAGTTTGGTTCCGGAGGCACAACCCACCCTTCTATACCGCCAACGAAGTGCAAAGCTGGCACCGTTGTGGAAACATGCATATATGCCATCACAATGGTGGTAACTGCCAGAAGATTTAACTTCAAATATAGCAAGGTCTTGGTAAGGGATTTAGTTTTAGTAGAGTTAGATTTGTATTTATAAAGGGTAATATAAAATAAAAGGAAGTTTTAAGTTTTCAAAATTGAATTCACGCCTAAGTTATGATGTAACAATTTGTTTAAATTATATAAAACATGTTCGTGTGACATGAATCCTACAAGATCCGTGTAAACTCTTTTTGTCGTAAAACCAACTATTTATAGAGTTGTATTGATCTCTCTTTATACATGATTTTTTATATTTGATCTCATAAAGGATAATTGTAGTAAACTTGTTTGTTTGCCATGAATACAAAGATACCAACCGGAATGCAGAACTCGCAGTTGGTAAATATCGGCCAAAATTTGGGTTAATAGATGAAAATCCAGGGATAGAAATCACGTTGATTATTAAGGAAAAACCCTGGAAAGCAATATCGAAACTACAAATTTAATTATATGTATGTAGAGCTTGAGAGAATCATTGCTGAAAAGTAAGAGAACGGATACAATTGGATCAAAAACAACAAACGATAAATGGTTTTTGTGAGAAATGTACTCACGCCTCTTTTATTTTTTTTATAAATCAAGCCACACATATTACATAACCCTAACCATCTATTTATACTAACCAAACATGAAAAACATGTAACCAAAACCTATTCTATCTCTAACTCTAAATAATAGGAAATAAAGTATCAAGTAAACACATAGTTATCTCTCACAATTTAAACAATTTACTTTATCCTGATTCTCGTTTAATATAATATATTAAAGATAGACAATCTATCTTAAAAACTTCCGTCCCCCATGAAGAAATTCATGGGTCTGCCACTGATCTTTACGGACCATGATATGCTTGCAACTTTCACAGCTACACCTTTGCATAGTAAATTATAGTTATCAATATCAATCATCATTATGAGCTTCATTTTTGTTTGCTATCAAACCATCACCACATCACCTCTATTCGCTGCCAACTTGCTATGATTGTGATTTTGGCCACTCCATCATTCTACGTATGGTGAATGTAATAATAATCAATGAAATTGTCGGTTTTTGTGAAAATATTGGACATAATATGAATTCTGAAATTAAAATGTATGTGTCTCCCTTTGACTCACTACAGTAACAAGTTTTCTATCAATTTACACATTTTGTAGTGGCTGTTTTAGCTTCTAACAAGCACATTAGTTGACTTGAATAATAAATAGTATAAGGGTTCATGTGTTCTCCTGGTTCCTTGGTTTTAAAAAGTGCGACTAGGCGCAAGGCGAGGAGCAGGTCTGCACTTTCTATGGCATAAGGTGCGAGTCATATGTAACGTGCAGCCGAGGCGTGATTTTCTGGGCTTAAAAAGCTGCAGAGGCGCGCGCCTCTTTTACGGGGCAAGTTTTTGTGCATTATACATATAGCTAAAAAGGTTGTACATTTAAGTAATTTATATATTAAATCATATGTAAACATTATGTATAGAAACCTATGAGATATAAAAAAAAATTATATAGACACCTTTTGCCTCTGGTACAAAAAGCCCTACACTTTTGCGCTTCGGCTTTAGACCTTATCATCTCGGTGCGCTTCTCGCTTTTTAAAACCAAGCCAGGCCCGCAATGTAAACCACATTCCTGAGAATACTGTTATAGAGCCTTCGGACGAGTCTGTTAATTGTTATTACTCCGTCTCATAAACAAGCTAGAAGGCGGGCACGAATGATTTTCAAGATAATCATATCATGTCATGGTGGATCTTTTGATGGATAACAGATTCAACCAGGCTTAAATACAATTCAAGAGTAAGATATATCCTAATGATTTGTTTAATCCAGTACCTATAATGCAAATCAACACATATACACAATAAATATGAGCATGTACAATTATATATATACATATGCCAAGCGTGATCTGCACAGAGTGACTGAGAAGTCTACACTTGAAGGTAACACCGCTGTTGCTGGAAGAACGGACAAGGGAGTCACTGGTTTCCAAAAAGTCTGCTCTTTCTGTATTTTATTTAAATATTTTTTTATAAACTTATACATCAAATGGAACAAGAGCTCCTAAATGCACATGCCGTATAATATTATTGCAATTTTCATGAGCAGGAGGGTATTTTGAATGATATTGACCTTCAATTTCTTGAGTTTAGGTACTTGGAGAAAGGATTGAAGACCTCAAGATATTGAAGATGCCGTTAACAGCATAGCACCAGGAAAACATTAGTTGTTCACGAGTCAAAACGGGTTCAAGTTAAAAGATATAACTTTTTGCTGTGGGCAAAAACAGGTCATGACAGATTGACAGATTCAGTTGCCTGGAACATATTTTCTCCATTTTTCAATATATAACTAGTGTCTCAAATATGATTAAAAAGTTATATTGTAACAAAAGGGACATGTTCATTAGAGTATTAATTTTAAGTAGTAAACCACAAGAACCACATAATGCCCTTGTACGTAGGGTTTGGCGTTTATAATGGGACTTAGAAGGAGAGTGGGCTAGGCGGTTACGTAACCTTCATATGCGTCACATTATAAGCAAAAGGTACAACTATTTATGTGATTCTCACAGTTTTCTATTTAAAGTTTGCTTTTTGATGAAAGCGCCCCTGTAACACTTATAGTCTAAGTTATCTAATATAATTATTTTGACGGTTTTATGCATAAAAAATACATCATGGCTGACTTTGGACCAATGTACTTTTAATCTAATTTGGGGCCACTTTGTCTGTTTAACCCGTCAAATAAAACATAACCTGCATTGACCTATTCATAAATATATGAGCCAAAATATGAACCTCTAGTTATGTGGTCAATATGTGTCATCTACTTAACTTTAAAAAACACTGTGACTTTTTAGTTATTGCAGGTACCACATACATTCCATACGATTTCTCTGGAAAATGGAAGCATTATTTGTATGTGAAACATATGGTGACCAAAAATATAATCATGATGATATTATTATAAAAGGAAATTAATATTTTATGGTATGCTAAAGTAGTAAACCAAGCAGACTCAGAGTTAGCAAGATTAACAAGCTTCTTCAACAGTTAACAGGAAAATTATTATCCAACAAGATGTTTGCACGTGGTAGAAAACCGTCAAGAAAGTAATTCTTGTTCTGAAATGTTTACTCTCTAATTGCAGAATCTTATTCATTTTTCTTCGGTGGTCCTCCAACAGAGTGTTTTAACTTTTATCTTACATGCATGAGCCATACAAGGAACTTTAACCATTGATACAGATGTTCTTAACTTTTTTTTCTGTGGCGTATGAGTATACATATGAAATTCTCCTTCGTATCTACATGCTTTTTTTTTTACGGTTTTATTTTAAATTCAGAAAACTTGCCAAGTTAAAGGTAGCCGGGCAACAAGCTGCGCCGCCAATCCTTTCTGAATTGCAAACCCTAACCTTCCAAATACAAACCCTTGCCCCCTTGGGGTTGAACAATTGCTGTAGACGACCCGTTGAACCCTCGTCAAGAAGTGGATAGCTTCTGGCGCTAGGGAGCCAAAAGTATCAAAGGCAAAAGGGACAAAGACATGATGGTTCTTTGCGCAAGCTTTAGCGTGCTTATCCACTTTCTTTGATTCTGTCTTTCTTGCCGCTTGTCCAACTACAAACCCGTTTTCCCTTAAACCAACCAAAGGGGAAACCCCCGTGAGGTCTACACAAGCATGTTTCCCTCTAGCCCAGCCAAAGACGAGCAGATCCGCTGGTCGCAGAGTAGATCTCCCTTCTATAGGGTCCGTGAGAAATTCACAGGGGTCTCTTTCTTAGCCGAAATCCCAGCTCTTCTTAAGATGTCCCACAAAGCATCACGCACCCAGTCGTGTCGATATTTGAACCCAGGGAGCTCTACATGCTAGAATTTTATGCCTTATTAACTGCTTTTTTCCACTCTTTATGAAGAAATGAGAATATTCTGAGACAATGTGCATTGAATTGGTTGCTAATCGCTTCTTACGCAAGGTAAAATATTTAATTCAGACGATCTTATATGCAAACCAGAGAAACTATATATCTAACAATAGAGGTGTCAATATGAGCAGGCCGGGTAATGGTTCAAACTAATATTGCTTTAGTACATATTGAAACGGGCTACATTGGGTCAGGTTGACCCCTACCAGCACCCCTGATGGCCTTTGTCTTGTTGATGTTGGGTATAACAACGACTTTGGTTCAACAACTTGCCTAATCTAATAAGGTAAGTTATGCTCACTATTAGTGGATAACTGTTTATTGAAACTAATGGTGGTGCCAATTTTGACCCGTTTACTTATAACTTGATGAAAGCAAACAAAAGAGAGATTCTTTTGTTGGGCTTTCTTGAGGGGTGACCTCTTGTTTTTATGCGCCCTCTACATATCAAATTATGAATCGAAGGTGGCAATTTCGATCCATTTCCTTATGGTTAACGCGTGATCTTTGTTATTTTAATCTCTACCGGTAAATAGGTAAAATAAAAATTGTGCCTACTACAATATAAATCGTTTTATTAAGGCTCAGTCTATTCACACATCCCTGCTATCTATTTGGACACCCCTGGGCCCTAGACGGGTCGTCTAGGCCTAGACGCCCCGTCTAGCACTGATTTTGAGGAGTCAGCAAGTACCTGGCAGGGCCCATAAATTTTAATGTTTAGACGGGCCGTCTGGACCTAGACGACCCGTCAAGGATGTTGTGTTTTTTTTGTTGGAAAAGGGGTGTTTTGGTGGGGAGATTGATTGTTGTTGGAGTCTGAAAAAATAGTGTTTTGGTGGGGTAAATTGGTTGTTGTTGGAGATTGATTTTTTAGGTGTAATTTTAGGTTTTTAAAAAGTTTTGATTGTTGTATAAAAAGTGAGTTATATTTTTCAATCATTTATATATTTAATTGTTTTTACATTATATTTAAAAAAAATATAATACTAAAATTTAATACTGTTTTCAACATTTTAAGATGAATGCAACAAGTGTATGTTGTTTCCGTATTACATTTCAATGTCGATTTAACAAAACAATCATCAAGTAATCGAATAACTGAAAACAAAGTTAAATATAACATATATAACATAAATTTGTACAACCAAAACAATATTTATATGTACAGCTGAAAAGAAAATACAAAATGTCTACGCATACGAGTCGACCTCGGAGTCAGGAACGGGATCTGGCTGCTGCGGCTGCTATTGCTGATGTGGTGCTCGAGGTGGTGGGAGCGGTATGGCAGGTAACCCCTCTCTCTCGTCTATCCTGTCCCTCTCGAACCAGCGACCCAATGAGATCCATAACCATGTCGACGTCGGCTCGTAAGCGCGGGTATGCCGCAAACCCCCGGGGCATGACCTGGAAGGACGTGCTTCGGAAACTGAGGCGCCCCGTGAGTTGGTGGTGGCGGTGGCGTGGCGGTGGCGGTCCGTCAACATCAACCGGAGGGTCCTAGACTACTGCTGCCTCATCTGTCGGCGGATGGACTGGAGCGAAGTGATCGGGCAGCGGCTCCGAAATCCATGGCTCACCTTTGCAGGTTTTAAACCGCTCGCCTAGCACGCCGAACCTCTTCACAAGCCTCATCCCCCTTAAGGTCAGAAAACCCATCCGCGCAGACGGTATGGCCGGCTGCAAGTGCGGGTCCGACTTCGGCACAAGACCCAACGACCGGGCAATGACGGTGACGTACGCCCCGCGTACCAAAAGTCGCGCTCCTGCCGGTGGTGGGCGGAGGCGAAGTACCGGGCGAGACCGCACTTGCGCACGGCCTCCGGTACAAAAGGCAATAAAAAAACAAGTCGGTGCTCGTACACTACTCACGGCTTTGTCCGCGAGCGGTAATAGACGTAGCGAGCATCCGATGTAGATACCTGCACATTATGTTAGCGAAAAACGGAAATTAATTCATAGCAACAATAATCAAACAATTAACGTAATAAACGTACGTACCTGTACAGCGGGTCGGCAACGTGAGAAATCCTCCCCTTCGCCCTGACATGCTCTCAATTGTTGGGGCCTGCGACTACCTCCTAAAAGCCCAAAAGAGTGGCTCTATCCACCACCACAAGCCCCTCCGTACATACATCAGTGGCAATCTCCTCCTGCAGGTATATGCCGCTATGAACGGCAAACTCTGCAAGCGTCATCGAACGCCACACACCGGCCAGCCTAAATGAAACCTCCGGCGGAGGGGGAGGACCCTGTGGCTAGGGAGGCGGCTGGTCGACCCGTGGAGGGTGGAACGTGAAGGTGGACAGAAACTCGACGAGCAGCTCCCTGTAAGTCGGCGTGCCAGCCAGGTCAAACAGTCGGTGTCACGGTGAATCAACGGGAATGAAGACTCGAAGTTTGGGCGTCTCCCCAATCGCCTCAATCGCGTCCCAGTCGACCGCCGAGTGCGATCCGACCTGCATCCGGTGTAGCTTGCCGCAAAATCGGGCGGCCTCGGTGTCGGGCGGGAACTCAAGGTATGGGTGGCCGTGGAGCGGATCCACCGGCGTTGCCGGGGCCCGTCACGGACCACGGGATATGGGTCCTCGTGTATCGGATCTCCAATCTCGTCCATCACTAATCTGCGATTGTATAATACAATTTAACACGAATAAAACAATAAATTATAAAAGAAAAAAAATAATTTTCAAGGTCGTCTACCGGGGTCGTCTAGGTCTAAACGCCCCGTCTTGTTCATCAGAAATCCCAAATACATCAACATAACAGCACATAAACCCCAAAATCTTTCAAATTCACAAACAACCAACATTCTAAATACATAACACATTAAAGTTTATTGAAGTATAGTTAAAAATACTCACCGGAGAAGCTTGATTTCGCAAAAATAAGGCCCGGAATACGGTAGAATACGGCAGGATACGTATGTGTGTGTGTGGTTGAGTGTCTTTGTGTCGTCTGTCTCTGATCGTCTAGGCATTCAGACATATACGAGGTCTAGACGGGTCATCTAGGCCTAGACGACCCGTATGAAATAAACGGTAAATTACCATTTTACCCCTGAACTGCGCCCGTCTAGGCCTAATTCAGGGGCAAAATGGTAATTTACATTTTCAATTTAAAATTCAAAATTTTTCAGGGATAAAGATCCCGCCTACACTGTACATGGCGTCTAGTTCTAGCTGACCCGTCTAGACCCTGATAAAATGACCATTATGCCCTTGAGCTTAGCCTAGACGGCCAACAAACCGGGGGTAGAATGGTCTTATTGCTAGACCAAGATGGGGCGTCTAGGTCTACACGACCCGTATATATACATTTAATTTTTTTTTGGTATAACTAATAGTATTTTATTTACTTAATTTGAACTTTGATATAAGCCGACATTCTACCAGTACACCGAGGCACAACAAATAAACCATACAAAGCCTATCTAAAAACCAACAAACTCCGGGTATTGACAAACAGACGACAATTATACTCTCCGAGCTCGCACGTCCCACCTAAGCCACCGGCAGTACCGATAGTTCGTCGTCTGCCGGTGCCGACGGTGGGACGTAAGAGCTCGGAGAGTATAATGTAAGACCCTAAAACGCATTTTGACCAAACAACGCAACGGAAATATGAACTATAAAATTTCTTCCTTTATAGTTGTTTTAACGTACTTCAAACCATTTAATTCAACTTTCTTTAATTTAAGCACACTTTTTTTTTCATTCTAGATTAGATAACTACGTTAACATATGATTACAACCACGTAACCACTTCTCCATACAATCCATGATCTTCAACTCGATCTTCGTCCACATATCTCCCAGGATGATAATGATGATCTGACTAATCTGCGGTCACCAAATACATAACCAACACATTAGTAAAGGGTGACATCTTACATAATTAAATGAATATACATAATCAATAACTACATAGTGTTCTAACTATGTTTACTACTCCATAATTATATCCTTCTAAATTTGTTCTTTACAACAGACCTCGCACCTTCGAAAGCCAAACATTTACATACCTGCATTCATGTTTCGTTCTCAATAGCAAATCGGTCAGCAAGACATAATCTCAATGTATTAAAGACCTACATCTAAGCATAAGCACATACCATTAATCTACATGCAATATGTTACAACCCGTGTTTTCACTTGTATGTATCTATATACATACATACCTATCACATACAAGCGTCTCACATACAACTATGCATGACATGTACCTAATACGACTTTGTACCTAAATACATACATGCCTGTCACGTTCACTTGTTCAAATTCAATTACTGTACTTAAATCGTACACTCGCTATTCATCAATAATCACACATGTAAATAAGTTAATCCTTTTATGATTGTAACACATTTCCTCAACCCGGGTTTTAATCATACAATTACATAATTGGTTATATGGCATCCACATACAAAACCACGATCATTATGCATATTTCAAGACTCATACTTTCACATGTACTTAACTTTTACAAGTCTAACATCACTTAAGAGCTTTAAAAACATCTTACGGGATACCGGGATGGAAACATGATCAATTGGATGCAAGAAACAACAATGATCAGGAATTGGCAAAACCCGCCGTAAGCTACGGCCTGCCTGCCGTAGCTTACGGCATCCACCTTCTGCCAAAATATAACTCATCTGCCGTAAGCTACGGCCAACCAGATGCTGCTATTTTTTTTTTGGGGGGGGGGGGTTTGCAGCTTATTTGACCCGTTTCAAGTCCCGCTCGATCATGCCTATTCCTATTCGCTTCAAAATAAACATGTAACATATAAACGAGGTCCCGTTTCTCTTTACACTACCATAGTCCCATTTTAACAATAAATTTTACATTTACATAAGCCAAAACATGCTTTAGTTCTGTCATTAAGCGATAAAACTTACTTCTTAAATTTGCCTCGTTCTATTTTTATCATAAAACGTCCGATTTAGTTGACCATTATCAACCAATACCATCAAATTCATCTTAGTACTTCTATTGATTTTAAATTCCTACAAGCCTCTCAGCAATTACCATTTAATAATTCCCTTTAAATACTAAAGAGTGATTTCGGAAATCACTTACCTTAAGCGTCTGTTTCGTACTTGCTTCCTCGCATCCTTTCTATTAGCCTTCCATGCTTCCACCCACCTTGAAATGATCCTATACCATCACATTCGTAGCATCGATAATTGGTTCCAGGTTGTAAACCACAACTCCGACCACCACCGGCCACCGCGAATCGCCGCTAACCGCCACCGCCGGCCACCCCTCTTTCTCTAGTTCTCACTCTCTCTCTCTTATTTCTCTCTCTAACTTGAGAGGAAATCTACCCAAAATGAGCCATAAGGGGCTTTGTATACATTGAACTTTGGATATTTACATAATCCTCCCCTCATGTTTGATTTTTATGACAATGCCCTGTCAAGTTATGGCGAGTCACAATATGAGGTAGCTGTATATCCATGAACCAAACCCGTCATATTTATCGACATATATTACTAAAATACATTCCGTTACAATATGCTGATACTCAGCAAATTATTTTTCCCTTATAAATAATTCACAACGAATTATAAAGTAATATTTGTATAACTTCATATAAATGGTAACCACACTAATGTGCTATAATATCTCTTTAATTACATAACACGAATTAATCTCTTTTACGCATTTTGGGGTGTTACAAGTCTACCCCCTTAAAGGAGGTTTCGTCCTCGAAACCTTATTCATTCCCACTAGACAATATCTTCGTTCACCTTCTTTTTCATATTATTACCTTATCATTGTACTCGTTAAAAAGTGTATACCGCAACATGAATACATTATTCATGAATAAAAATAATTGTGTGCATTGTCTCTACTTTCTTAGATAAAGCGATTCACTTTCATAATCACATAAAAGTCAGAATCCAATCCAGAGCTCTTATTAGTGTCATTTTCGTTGTATGATGCTAATTCCTAGCAAAAATCTTCCCTAGCGATTCAATCATTGAACTCATTCAACATGCATACTAATGCAAAAACGTACTCGAGGTTTCGCACAAACCTAAATTTACGGTTTGTTTATATCTTCCTAATTAAACAGAATACATTCGTATCCATTTTGCGAATATATAATATATGATGTTTCATGTTTGTTCACCATGAGCAAACCTCAACATCACATTACTAATGTCCCCTCTAATTACTTTCATACTCATATGAGGGGGCAACATATCATCATAAGCATACTATAAACATTTAGTTATATCAATACTTACTCACAATCACAAGCTAAACATCCTACTAACCTTGATTTTTTTTATTGCATAACCCGACGGTTTGTGACCCGAATCGGCTCGTTTCTTCATGAGTTCTTGCAATTACAGGATTAATCGCATCCATTCGTTTATTGATCTTACGCCTATGCGCATCCTTTCAACAATATCTTGTTTAGATGAACATGGCCAACAAGCCAAACATCGAAGTTAGCATTTTCTGACACTACTTACCATTAATACATTCCCTTCAAATATTTATTCTTCTTACCATTCTTTCATAAATATCCTACATGTATGCTATTACATATCACACATACTATTTCTTTCATTCAATCCTTTCATTTTGCTAATTATTTCGCCTACCTTTTGCCATTTGACTTTTTCCAAGGTCAAACTAGCACTTATACCTATCGTATATATATTGAAGCACATGTTTGTACTCTTCCCAATTCAAGCATACTTACAAGACATTATTTTAGCTTTTCTTGTGAAAGTTTTCCTTTCCTTGTAAATTTCATAATTCATTCATCTGAATCCTAGCCCATCATTCATTTTGACTCGCATGAGTCGATTACTAACATATCTCTCACGTAATGTATTCAAAACTAATTTCTTTCAACTAGGTTTCTTGCTACTACAATAGCTTTCATCGGTTATACTCACTTAATGAATCAATTATGTCATGCTATTTTACTATTACTTGCTTAATAATTATTAACTTAACTTCGTTTGGCTTTTCGGAAGCCCAACTGTAAATACATTCTTATCTATGTTTTATTAGTTACTCAACTGACCCGTTAGGAGGCGTTTCGCATTCAAGCTCGTGGCTCCTACTTTCATCAAAATTTTCATTACATCTTTCAACACATCTTCCTTTATGGTGGTTTATGCTAGAAAACTTTTATATTTCAATTTTACCCTCCGGTAAGACATTAGACCAGAATGACCGTTAACCCAAATTACTAGATGCATTTCACTTGGGTTATTCTATTACCCAATTCTGACACATCCCTCTCTAGTCTAGCCATAAGTTCCTACCGAAAGCATAACCTTTTTATACATGCCTGACACAAGTCCAAAACCACTGACTCGTTACCCATACCTTGTGATGGTTATTTCTTTCCAATTTGTGACAATGCATGCCCATACATTACGCTTACCTGTAAGCATAAAACTTGACAAATAAAACATTAAATACCGGGTTCAAATGGCGATCACCATTTGACCCGCATGATTAATTTGTCCTTTTAACCATTCTTGCATACAAACATATTTGCATATATATATATATGTGTGTGTGTGTGTGTGTGTGTGTGTGTGTGTGTGTGTGTATAAAGGTGTGCATTCATAGTTATCTTCAGTTCGGTCATGCTTACAAAACGTCATTTCATCAGTTTAGCGTTTTTCTCAAAGACCTTTTCCTCACATCCATACTAAATCTATCGCCATCTACTTTATACTTACTTATAAGACTTGTTTGACTCCAACAAGGTCAAATTGTTAACACATTCTTATGTAGGTGATTTCATTCTTTTTATGTTTATAATCCGTCTCACGGATTCAAACCTTTCTTTTTACACTTTTCATTCTTACTTGTTTGAATCCATTTAATGGGTTCAAACCTATTATTCATACTTATCATTCATTTCCATCGTTTGACCCGTTCGTAACGTGTCAACTTCCTTATCATACTTTTCCATCCGTTGTGACCCGTTCATAACGGGTAAATTCTTTAACATACTTAATTACATTTATTACTATAATCACAAGCTATAACAATGAGCATTACTACAAGTGAAACTAGAAATATAGCAAATATCATATAGATTCAAACATTTTATTCTTACTTGGTTGGTCCATTCTTGCTTAAGGATTCATACTCTTCCTTCCAAAATTTTCATTCGACATAAAATTCTCCCAAGTTACATAGGAATCTTGCCATTCTCTTCACACACGTGACCGCTTACTTTTCAATTCTACCGGACATACCTGTGATGATATCATGGTCTCACGAGTGTTATATGTTTATTGCGCACTGGTCGGGCGCGCAATCCACATACTAGTCTCGTGCCTTCATGTAATCATCACCTTATGTCCGTAGAAGTGGATTTCAGTGTGTGCATCATTTTAATATCCTATCAAGGCAACCTCAGTGTCTTCCAGTCATCATTTACCCTCCCTCGGGAGATCTTCACAACACCAGTACCCTTATTTATTAAAAGTGTGTACCTAGGGTTCAAGAGTTCAATCACATACTTTGGTGTTTGCCCTAGATCGCATCCTTGAATCATTCTTCTCAATCATCCAAGCTTACCTTTCATAAATAACACGGTTAGTTTCTTTATATGAACATATATATACATGTTCCCATATGAATTTTACCTTCCAGCCTTGATCGAGTCTTGGATTGTACGGTTTTCAAGTCGCAAGAGCACACGGATTTGAGTTCAAGTACTTACCTTCTCGTACTTAGTTTCACTCAAACCAGGGCTCTGATACCAACTTGTAAGATCCTAAAACGCATTTTGACCCAAATTACGCAACGGAAATATGAACAATAAAATATCTTCCTTTATAGTTGTTATAACGTACTTCAAACCATTTAATTCAACTTTCTTTAACTTAAGCACATTTTTTTTCATTCTAGATTAGATAACTACGTTAACATATGATTCCAACCACGTAACCACTTCTCCGTACAATCCATGATCTTCAGCTCGATCTTCGTCCACATATCTTCCATGATGATAATGATGATCTGACTAATCTGCGGTCACCAAATACATAACCAACATTAGTAAAGGGTGACATCTTACATAATTAAATGAATATACATAATCAATAACTACATAGTGTTCTAACTATGTTTACTAATCCATAATTATATCCTTCTAAATTTGTTCTTTACAACAGACCTCGCACCTTCGAAAGCCAAACACTTACATACCTGCATTCCTGTTTCGTTCTCAATAGCAAATCGGTCAGCAAGACATAATCTCAATGTATTGAAGACCTACATCTCCGCATAAGCACATACCATTAATCTACATTCAATATGTTACAACCCGTGTTTTCACTTGTATGTATCTATATACATACATACCTATCACACACAAGCGTCTCACATACAAATATGCATGACATGTACCTACTACGACTTTGTACCTAAATACATACATGCCTGTCACGTTCACTTGTTCAAATTCAATTACTGTACTTAAATCGTACACTCGCAATTCATCAATAATCACATATGTAAATAAGTTAATCCTTTCATGATTATAACACATTTGCTCAATCCAGGTTTTGATCATACAATTACATAATTGGTTATATGGCATCCACATACGAAACCACGATCATTATGCATAAACCAAGACTCATACTTTCACATGTACTTAACTTTTACAAGTCTAACATCACTTAAGAGCTGTAAAAACATCTTACGGGATACCGGGACGGAAACATGATCAATTGGATGCAAGAAACAACAATGATCAGGAATTGGCAAAACCCGCCGTAAGCTACGGCATGCCTGCCGTAGCTTATGGCGGCCACCTTCTGCCAAAATATAACTCATCTGGCGTAAGCTACGGACAACTGTCGTAGCTTATGGCCAGCTACTGCGGTTTTTTTTTGTGGGGGGGGGGGGTTGCAGCTTATTTGACCCGTTTCGAGTCCCGCTCGATCATGCATATTCCTATTCGCTTCAAATTAAAGATGTAACATATAAACGAGGTCTCGTTCCTCTTTACACTACAATAGTCCTATTTTAACTATAAATTCTACATTTACATAAGCCCAAACATGCTTTAGTTCTGTCATTAAGCGATAGATCTTACTTCTTAAATTTGCCTCGTTCTGTTTTTATCATACAACGTCCGATTTAATTGACCATTATCAACCAATACCATCAAATTCATCTTAGTACTTCCATTTATTTTACATTCCTACAAGCCTCTCAACAATTAAAATTTAACAATTCCCTTTAAATACTAAAGAGTGATTTCGGAAATCACTTACCTTAAGCGTCTATTTCGTACTTGCTTCATCGCATCCTTTCTGTTAGCCTTCCATGCTTCCACCCACCTTGACATGATCCTCTACCATCACATTCGTAGCATCGATAATTGGTTCCAGGTTGTAAACCACAACCCCGACCACCTCCGGCCACCACCGGCCACCGCGAATTGCCGCTAACCGCCACCGCTGGCCACGCCTCTTTCTCTAGTTCTCACTCTCTCTCTAATTTCTCTCTCTAACTTGAGAGAAAATATACTCAAAATGAGCTATAAGGGGCTTTATATACATTGAACTTTGGATATTTACATAATCCTCCTCTCATGTTTGATTTTTACGACAATGCCCCATCAAGTTATGGTGAGTCACAATATGAGGTAGCCGTATATCCCTGAACCAAACCCGTCATATTTATCGACATATATTACTAAAATACATTCCGTTACGATATGCTGATACTCAGCAAATTATTTTTCCCTTATAAGTAATTCACAACGAATTATAAAGTAATATTTTATAACTTCATCTAAATGGTAACCACACTAATGTGCTATAATATCTCTTTAATTATATAACACGAATTAATATCTTTTACGCATTTTGGGGTGTTACATATAATTGTTGTTATTTGTCAATACCTAGAGTTTGTTCGTTTTTAGATGGGCTTTGTATGGTTTTTTTAAACCGTACAAAGCCTATCTAAAAACCAACAAACTCCGGGTATTGACCAACAATTATACTCTCCGAGTTCTCACGTCCCACCGTCGCCACCAGCAGTATCAACATTTCGTCGTCTGTCGGTGCCGACAGTTGGACGTGAGAGCTCAGAGAGTATAAATGTTGTTGTTTGTCAATACCCGTAGTTTGTTGGTTTTTAGATGGGGTTTGTATCTAAAATCCAACAAACTCGGGTGTTGACAAACAGACGGTAATCATAGTATCTGAGCTCTCACGTCCAACCGTCGCCACGGGCAGTATTGACATTTCGTCATCTGCCGGTGCCGACGGTTGGACGTGAGAGCTCGGAGACTATAATTACCGTCTGTTTGTCAATATCCGGAGTTTGTTGTTTTTAGATACAAAGCTTTGTATGGTTTAATTGCTATGCCTCGGGTGTACTGAAGGAATGTCGGCTTATATCAAAGTTCAAATTAAGTAAATAAAATCCTATTAGTTATTGAAGGGGTATGGTCCCAAAAACCTTGTGCCAATCAAGGAAACCATACCCATTAATAACTTCTAAGGAAACTGCGCGCAGACTTGTTTACCAAAATAAGATTTATTAGAACTTTACACCAAGTATCCAAGAGAGGAAAGCGTCATTTATCTACCTTGCGCGGGCTCGCGCAAGGTTCAAAGTTAACCCTGAACACTCTCTTTGGATAAATGCTTCATTTAACTACCTTGCGCGGGCTCGCGCAAGGTTTAAAGTTAATCTTGAACATTCTTGTCTGATACTACTTCATTTAACTACCTTGCGCGGGCTCACGCAAGGTTCAAAGTTAATCTTGAACATTCATGTCTGATAATGCTTCATTTAACTACCTTGCGCGGGCTCGCGCAAGGTTCAAAGTTAACCTTGAACATTCTTGTTTGATAATGCTCTAGGCGCAAACTGGCGCAGATATTTATATCAAAGCAAGCATCCACCAAACGTTGCGATAAGCAGCAAGGAAAAGAAGGAAGATCAGTTAACTAACTTGCGCTTCTTGCGCAAGGAAACTGTAAATCCTGAAACTTTCCCTTAGCAAAATCCTTAACTTGGGCAGAAGCAAAGGGAATCTTTTCTATTGTAACAGAATGCACACGTGGCAAATAATAGATGGGTAACAGCTGTAAAACCTTCTAGAAGCCATTAAACCCAATCGTGCAAGCATCTTTTCGGTTATAACCAATTGCCACATGGCAGCATCTGGACGGCTGAGGAAGATCACGGTGATGGCATGCTCACATTTATAAGATGTAGTGATCTCATGCTGACACGTGGTGCCTCCCTAACCGCTGATGAGCTCACGATCCGTGTGCACTAACAGATTGCCAACAAACGTTAACGAAATAACAAAAGATTCCGTTAAAGTTAACAATCTCTCTTTTTGGCGCCAAACACCGGCTATAAATAAGTAACTTGGAGTTCAAGGAAAGGTATTCACACTCAACTACTCTCTCATTTACCATACTGACTTCAGACTACGTGTACTTATTCTCACGCTGAAGGGTGGTCACGGAGAGAACCCCCCTTCTTCCCGTGGCGAGCTAACGGTGTTCTGTTTTGTAGGATCAGCCGGAGTATTGTTCAATTCGTCATTCATCGTGAAACCAAATGGGGGGTTAACCTTTTTATGCAGAGCTCATTCCATAGATCTACTTTGACTCCGGTCTAGTTGATCCAGGGTTTCTTCGTTGGCGCCCACCGATTTCAATTCTCTCACCTTTCGTTTCGTTTCACTTAGATCTGCAGCGTCATAGCTGGCGGATCATCTTTTCAAGGTCCTCGATCAGGGATTCGACGCGTTGTTTTCGGACCTCAGGTCGACGGACAAATAGTTGAGGATTCTTCCGGCGAAGCTAATGCTCAGTATGATCCTAATCATGCGAGTATTCCTGTAACGCCGGCGGCTCCTCAGGTTGATGTTACGTTGATTTTACCACCTGGAGAGACTCCATTATCATGGTTAATCAAATCTCAAGCGACTCTAAACGCTATGTATGCTCAGTTATGTGCCCAAACCGGAACTCCAGCTTTTCAAGCTCCAGTTAGCGCCCCTCAGGTCCGTGCTTCGCCGGTACCTCGAGTTTTGAGTTATAATACTCAAGGTCATGCTCGCTCCCCTTCGCGCATGCCTGAAGATGGAACAGAAACACATTCTAAAACTAGGAATGATCCTGTTCATTCTGGTAATAAAAGGCAAGAAGACAATGTTCAGCGTCGCGCATCTGTCCACTCTCGTTTGGGCCCGCGATCTTCACAGAAACGGGAAACCCAACACGATGAGCTCGATAGAACCTATGAGGAAGGGGATAGTGCAAGCATTTTTAATCGAATATATGCAGATCATGCTAGTTACAGGCCAAAAGTACGCGCAGTATACAATCCAGAAGCTGAGCATAATTACAATTTAGTGTATCGCCCAACCGAGGCAGCTGAACAATTAAAGTTTACCAGAGAGATAGTACTGGCTCCGTTGGAGCGAGCGAAATTACCATCCAACGTTGGAAAGTTTAACGGTTTGACTGACCCCGATGATCACATGCGCCTCTTTACCGGCGCAGGGTTATTTGGGTGCTGGACACTGCCAATGTGGTGTCACTTATTTGTGCAAACCCTTACTGGCGCTGCGCGCCTTTGGTTTGATAATTTGCCGGCAGGTAAACTTTTCTCTTGGAATGACTTAAAAGAAAAATTGCTTACACACTTTAGTCAGCAACGGCGATACGTGCGCAACTCCTCAGATGTAATGAGCATCTGGCGGAGGGACGATGAAAGCCTCTAAGATTTTATAACACGTTACAATAAAGAGGTGTTGGAGATTGGAGATGTCCATGAAGACCTTATACGCGCGCAGTTCAAGTATTTGGTAAGGTGCGACGAAATGATTAATGTGTTGTCCAATACAAATGGCCTTCCAAAAAAATAGGATAAACTCATGGCGGCAGCCAAGGTTTATGCCCAGACTGAGCGCAACTTAAGTTCGAACCGGCCACCTCTACCTCAGAACCGTCCGCAAGACCTGAGTAGAGGTAGTCGCAAGTATAAAAGAAACTGGAAAGAGTCAAGTCAGAATTCGTATTCTCCGTATTCACCAATTGATGCGCGAGCAACAATCAACAAGATAACAACTCAAAAAGCGATTAAACATGAGAATAGGGAACGTCAGTGGACTCCCTTAACAAAGTCTCCGGCTGAGGTTCTCAGCACTGAGAATTATCAGTTTAAACAGCCGCAACCAATTAAAAACAAAAAAGGGTAAGACCCAAATTTGTTCTGTGACTATCATAGAGACACAGGCCACACAACGGATAATTGCATCAGTCTGCGCACGGAGATTGAGAAAGCGTTAAAGAGTGGGAAGCTGACACATCTAATCCAGAATGTGCGCAAAGAGATTAAGCAGATCACGCGCGAGAACGAAGGGCCTAGCAACAAGAAAATAAAACAACACGTTTCCATGATTCAAGGTGGATCATCACGCAAGCGTAGCCTTCAACATTTTCAAAACAACACTTGGCGCGAACAGCAAGTCATTTTTCCTATCGTTCCAGGAGGTCCTCAAGAAGACCGACCAGTAGTTATCACCGGTATATTTGGGCACTACCAAACAGACTATATATTTATAGATCCGGGTAGTTCCATGGATATCATGTATGAGCAGTGCTTCAAGCAACTAGATCCTGAGGGTAAGGCACGCTTGGAACCAGTTGATTTTCCATTAACTGGGTTCTGCAATGTGGCTGTCTTTCCTCTAGGACAAATCCTCTTTCCTGTTACTTTATCTGATGGGAGGTGCTCTCGAATGAGTAACGTCAACTTCATGGTGATGCCGGTAAATTCCCGTCACGATGTCTTATTGGGACGCAGCGCACAACGTGATTTTAGCATGATTACTTCCGCTCTGCATGCTGCTTGTGGTTTTCCGACACCAAATGGCGTAGCTATACTTTATGCACGGAAAGAAATTAAGTCAATTGAGGAACCAATTATGAAGGCTGGCAAGACACTGCCAATCAATGAACCAGAAGTGGGTACTCAACAATAAGTACCATGAGCAGACAATCCTATTAGGACCTGGAGTCAGTATTGAAATTCGCGCAAAGCTTAAATTACTATTATTTCACAACAAAGACATTTTCGCCTGCACACCTGCCGACATGGTTGGTGTCCCGCGCGACGTTGCGGAACATTGCCTGAATGTATTTCCATCAGCAGAGCCGGTTGTGCAGAAAAAGCGCAGCCTCGGGTCAGAAAAGACAGCGACAATGAACGAACAAGTCACCGAGTTACTAAATGCTGGTATTCTGCGCGAAGTCAAATACCAGACCTGGGTGGCAAACCCAGTCATGGTAAAGAAACATAATGGCAGATGGCGGATGTGCGTAGATTTTAAAAATCTAAACAAGGCGTGTCCAAAAGATTGTTATTCTCTTCCTGAGATTGACAAAAAGGTTGACTCATTAGCTTCCTTTCGCTGGAAATGTTTTCTAGATTGTTATAAAGGTTATCATCAAGTCTTGATGAAAAAAGAAGACGAAGATAAAACCGTTTTTTTCGCACGGAGAAGGGCATTTTTTGTTATACCAAGATGCCTTTTGGTCTCCGCAATGCGGGAGCTACTTATCAAAGATTGATGGATACAATGTTTGGAGATGACATTGGGAAAACCGTGGAAGTCTACATTGATGATTTGGTCATTATGAGTAATTCAGAAGACACTATGCTAGACAACATCCAAAGAACTTTTGATTCTCTGTGCGAGGTAAATCTAAAGTTAAATCCCAGCAAATGCTCCTTCGGCATGGAGGAGGGCAAATTTTTGGGTTTCATCGTCACCAAAGACGGTTTCAAAGTTAATCCCGAAAAGGTTGATGCAATACAAAAAATGTCTTCTCCTACTACCATCAAAGAGATGCAGCGTTTGGCTGGAAGGTTAGTTGCGCTAAACCGCTTCCTCGCCAATCATGCTGCAAAATCTTATCCATTCATTCGAACCTTGTGCAATTGTACAAAGAGCAAAGAGTTCGCATGGACTCCTGAAGCTGATCAAGCTTTCCAACAGATGAAAGATTGTTTAGTTCAACTTCCCACACTTACTGATCCTCAAGATAAAGAACCCATGGTCTTATATCTTGCTGCATCTGAGGTAGCAGTAGGTGTTGTCTTGCTGTTAGAACGCGAAGGGGTTCAGTCTCCAATTTATTATATCAGCAAGATGTTGAACATCCAGAGACAAGGTATTCAATCATGGAAAAATTAGTGTTAGCATTGGTCCATGCTTCGTGCATGCTGCGAAGATACTTTTCTGGACATGTTATTACAGTTTTAACAAACTTTCACATTGGCCAAGTCCTGGCCAAACCAGACGTTTCTGGACGACTTGCGAAATGGGCAATAGAATTGGGAGGTTATAACATCTGTTATAAACCTAGACCAGCTATCAAAGGCCAAGTTTTGGCAGATTTCATTGCTGAAATTCCTGCTGATAAGCTTGAAGAATGCCAAGCAATCCAAAATCCAGTCCCAGTCATCGACAACAGAATCTGGACATTGTTTACAGATGGCGCATCAAACAGTGATGGGGCTGGAGCAGGTCTTCGATTAATGAGTCCAGAGGGAGCAGAATTCACATATGCAATTCAGTTGGATTTTAAAAGCACCAACAACGAGGCCGAATATGAAGCTTTCCTAGCAGGCTTACGCCTCGCTATCAAAATGGGCGCAACAAATTTAGAAGCCCATGTTGATTCATTATTAGTTGCTGAGCAAGCAGTTGTAACATACGATGCAAAGGGAGATATCATGGCTCTATACTTGGCGTAAGCCAAGGCTCCTATAGCACAGTTCCAACAATTTAAAATCACACACGTCAAGCGAAGCGAAAACAAACATGCTGACGCTCTAAGTAAACTTGCTGCAACTAGCTTCAAGCATTTAGCAAAAGAGGTTCGCATCAAGGTTTTAAGTAATCCATCAGTCCCTCTCAGGCAAGTGACAATGGTTGAAATAGGAGATCCATCATGGATGTCTCCAATAATGACGTATCTGTTGCATGGTTCTTTACCAGAAGATAGAGCGCAAGCACGAAAGTTACGATGCAAAGCCCTCAATTATGAAATGATCGACGGTATCCTGTATCGACGCTCTTACACGGGTCCTTCACTCCGCTTTGTTGACAAACATGACGCGCAATACCTGATCAGGGAGATTCATGAGGGACTATGTGGCATACATTCTGGGCCGCGCATGGTCATAGCCAAAGTAAAAAGCGCAGGGTATTATTGGCCCGGAATGTACGTTGACGCGGTAGAGATCTTGTGCAAGTGCATGTCCTGCCAAAGGCATGCCCCTAAAATGTTGCGCCCAAAGAATCCTTTAGTACCCGTCACAACAGCTTGGCCATTTCAACAATGGGCCATTGATTTAGTGGGACCATTTCCAGATGCGCCCGGCGTAGTAAAGTTTATCATCGTTGCGGTCGATTACTTCACCAAATGGGTTGAAGCCAAACCTTTAGCTTCTACTATAGCGATGGTAATTCGCAAATTCATCTGGGAATATATTATTTGCCGTTTTGGTCTGCCCATGCGCATTATTAAAAACAACGGTCCAAATTTAACGGCTCAAGAGCTGCAAACATGGATGACAGAAATGGGAATCCAGCATGTTTTTGCTTCTATTGCGCATCCACAAGTAAATGGTCAAGTTGAAAGCATAAACAAACAGTTGGTCGACGGTATCAAGGCCCGCCTTCGCACGGCACGGCGGGGGTGGGTTGACGAATTGCCTAGCATCTTGTGGGCACACCGAACTATGCCCAAGACTAGCACTGGAGAAACTCCTTTTAGCCTTGTATACGGCATGGAAGCTGTGATTCTCGCCGAAATTGGGTTACCATCTCCAAGAATGCTAGCCTTGGAAAAACAAGATAACGAAGAACAACGGTGCCTCGACCTAGACTTATTGGAAGAGCGCCGAGAAAATGCAGTGATTCACGAAGCTAAATACAAGTCCCAGCTTGAAAAGTATTACAACAAAGGGTGCACATATGTTCCTTTTTTCCTGTTGACTTTGTTCTTCGCGATAATGAAGCGTCAAATGCGAAAAAACCGGGGAAGTTAGCCCCGCGATGGGAAGGTCCATACGTGATAAATGAAGTATTGGGAAAAGGCGCGTACACTCTGAAGAGTATGGACGGATCCAGCGTTCCTCGAACCTGGAACGCCCAGCAACTGCGCCGATGTTATATGTAATCTCAGTCCTCTTAAGCAACTTCTGAGCGTTGCGTAACGAGACTGCTTACTTTATTTTGTTATGTAATCTTAGGGGCAGCCATAGCCTTGCGCTTTGTCAGTATGAATAAAATACTTTGCCACTACTTACAGTCTTATATATGTTAATTTACAAATGCATGCAATTCCTTTGGATAAACAAAAACACAAACTCATGAGCCACATGCTAATTTAATACTTACGCTCACACATGAGAAAAGAAATTGTTCATTTGTCTATCCTACACAAGTAATTGGTTTCATGCAAACATTGTAAAACTGAAATATATTATATTCACAATACTTGCGCAAAAGCGCAACGTTACAAGTTATCATACAGTAAAAATTACAAATTTCCTATTCTATGGACTTGGTTCCCGCCTGCTTCTCTGCTAAAGAAAAGATCTCCTTTAGCTTATCAACAAAGTCGTCTTGCTGCAGCGCGGCGTCCACAAGGTCCATAATCGGAATTTGCAATTGATCATATTTTTCCTTGGCAGCAGAATAAATGGCGGCAGTATTTAGCCCATTCGTGGCAGCACGGTTGGTATCCCATTCAGTCTTCAGCTCATGGGCCACGTGCAAAGTACATACTCTATAGCCCTCGGCATGCCCATCATTGCGCGCCGCCACCATTAATTCTGCCACTCTCTCATCCAACTCCGTAGAGTTAAGGATGGCATTTGCGATCTGTACACAAATACAATCAGTATATGTTGCGACAATCAAACCAGACGTGTAAAGAAAAGTGAATATTACCTCCACAATCCCGTACTACCGCAACCAGGTAAGCTGGTTCATGAGGGATTCGGTCAAGCTTTCTGCAGTAGCACGAGCGACCTCCGTGTCATTAAGTTTTTGTTCGCCTTCAGTCAAACGGCGGATCAACTCGGCTTTCTCTGTTCGGTGCAGGTTGACATCTTTTTTTCAAACTGTCAACCTCAGCTTACAACCGCTCCTGGTCAAAAAACATAGCAGTTAGATCATCAATTTCTTTATTCTTAAGAAGGAGAGTCATTTTGGTTGATACCTCATTTTGCTCGCTTCTTTATCTGTGTGAGCGTGCTTCTTCTGCTGCCGCAATTGCATCAGCTTTCTCTTTTTTGAGTTTCTCAATCTCGTTGCGTAGAGAAATTTTTTCTTTATTATCACGCTCGCAAGCCTCCACAAAGCGCTTGCGCTCGTCCGCATATTACACAGCAGACGCCTCACACTTGCGCTTCCAAGACAGCGCAACCCATTCTTCAGTCTTCTTCTCCTTCTCAAATTGGGCCTTTTCCGCCTCAAAATCAACAAGCATCTTCAGCGTCTTCTCTTTCTCAAGCTTGGCCCTCGCCTTCTCAAGCTCAACCTCGTCCCACTCCTTGTTCATACTGCGCCATTCGCGCACAATTCTATTTATGGTGGACGAGGCAAGGGCAGACTCTTGCAGATATGACTCGTAAGTAGCTTCATGGTCTTTTTCCTCCTGGCGCTTCACCTCTGTCGGCGGGAAGATGCCCTTATACCACTCCCTAAAGGAGTGCCAATCGGTAAAAACATCGCTCTGCTTAACCTTCCACACAGGCTGATGAATCGTAGAGGCCCTCCTCTCAGAATAAGAGCAATAATAATAATCCCCAGGCGTCTCCTCTGGGCGAATGGGCGATTTCCCCTCCGAATCCTTAACAAACACAAAGCCTTCGCCTTGTGTTGAAGGTCCGGCTCCCTTGGATATCAACCTTGACGGTTCCCCAACATCTGTAGCCGTATCTTTAACCTGCTCGCCAGCAGGATTCTCAGCATCAAAATTTTTGGACTCTTCTTCCGGAACCACTTTCTCAATATGTTCCGAGACGATGGGGTCGGCTTCAGGAATAGGAGTTTCTTGCCCTGCATCTCCCTCAACATTCTCAGGCCTGCGCGGCGATGGTATAGCAGATGAGGTGGCCGGCGCAGCCTTCACCATTTTCTCTGCAAAAGCATATCAACAAATAGCAAGTATCAGGTTCTGCGCAACTTTTATGATACAAATGCGCAACAAACTAAACGTACCAGGTGAGAACTTATTTGCAAAGGCATCCAGATTGCCCCTATTACCAATGCGCGGGCGCGCAACTTTGGTTGGCGCAGGAGTTTTAGTCTCCACCTCCGTCCTCTTCTTAGTACGCTTCAACGCGTCTTCCTGGCTTGAAGGTATTTCCAAAGGATCATCTGGGTTCGCAGCAGGAAGAGATGAGGTGTCAACGGGTTCTGGGTTCGGTTTCTTCAAACCTACAGGCGCAAGACCCTCCAGTGAGTCCGACACCACCACATAATTGCACCAAGAGTCAGATACGGGAAATGTACCTTTCTTGCCCTCAGCTTTCGCAGCAGCTGACGGCTTGGTTTTTTACTCTGGGTTGGAAGGGGGAGGCGCAGCAGCTGCAGCAGCAGTTGGTTTCTTCTTCTTCTTCGAATCAGGGCATACGCCCAAGTTCAGCAAATCACCTACATAATCAATCATATTGAGTAAAGGTTGCGCCATTAAGTTATATTGCAATATCAACTTAGGCTTTGTATGGAATTATTTACCAGTCTTCGAACATGGTTGCGCCTCAAGATCCTCCTACTTGGGCAACTCAAAGTTCCTCAAGATTTGTGAGAACCAAGTGTCCTCACCATCAGCAATAGGCACGGCGGCCATTTTTCCCTTCTCTCTTTTGAAAGAGACCAAGTAGAGAGGCGCAGCTACATAGCAAACATTGTTGCATCAGTACACATCTATTGAAAGATATTGCTAGGAAGTTAAAGGGTTACATACCAGTTCCATATTCTGTATACACCGGTTTTTCTCGGCGTTCCTTCTTCCAGAAAATACTCATCCAGGCAGCGATGAGGGCCCTCTCCGGTAAAACAATATTGGGCACATCTTTAATACCTTCATACCATACCTCGTCGGCAGGTATGGCAAGGGTCTCCAGCTCGATCTCATCACTACCCTGGAATGTCATCTTCATCGGGATCACCGCCGCCTTGATAAAGAAAAACTTTTGCTTCCAGTCATGGTAGGACTTCACGGCACCAACAACAAACGTTTGGCTTGCACACGCTGTTGGAACGAATAAAAACCCAACAAGCAGTGCAGCTGGTAGAAAACTCTAAACTTCTCGACTGACGGCAAGATCTGCATCGATCGGCAAACGAACTCAAAATGCCAGATCCTCACCATTCCTATCGGGCTCAACTGAGAAATGTGAATCTTGTAAAAACCAAGAATTTCCAGCAAGAAATGGGTGCCGGAAGTTCCCTTCGGCAAAATAGTCATAGAATAATGTAATGTAGCCGGCCGGCGCATCAGCCGCCGTGGCATTCGCCTCCAGAAAAAACGCTTTCCAGGACGGAGCGAAAAGGAAGTTGGTGGCAAGATTATCAAAATCTTTCTTCGACCACTTTAGCGGTGGCAAAGTTGACGATGACATCTCAGCAGAGCTTGTACCGGTGGCCATAACTCGAACTTTGAAGAAAACTTAGAAAGCTTTGAGGGTCGCCGGAATTTTTGAACGCAAATTTCTCTCAAGGTTGGGTGAGGAAGCAAATGGATCGTTGATCCCTTTATATACTAACCGCAATTTATGCACGATTTGACTGCAGCGAATTTTATGGCCGTCACGTTTCCCCAAGTAACCGCAGGGGCGAGTGAGGAACAGTAACCGCCCCACACGTACGAGTGTCGCTAAAAAGCATTGAATACGGTAAGACATGTACTATTGACAGCCTGTCAACAGTACCACCACGTCTCAAGAATGTGCGTCGTCACCAACTACACCATCCAGATAAGTGACACGTGTCTAAGCATATTTGAAATTCAAATACTTTTTCAAAATTCACTTACGACACGTCATCAAGATGCATAAAGCAAAAAACAGCTAGTCCTTACCTAGCGCAGCATCTTAAGTCCAGTGCTCTACCTACTTTTTATTCTTACATAGGAGCAACACTGGACTGGGGGGACTTGAAGGGGTATGGTCCCAAAAACCTTGCACCAATCAAGGAAACCATACCCATTAATAACTTTTAAGGAAACTGTGCGCAGACTTGTTTACCAAAATAAGATTTATTAGAACTTTACGCCAAGTATCCAAGAGAGGAAAGCATCATTTAACTACCTTGCGCGGGCTCGCGCAAGTTCAAAGTTAACCCTGAACACTCTCTTTGGATAAATGCTTCATTTAACTACCTTGCGCGGGCTCGCGCAAGGTTCAAAGTTAATCTTGAACATTCTTGTCTGATACTACTTCATTTAACTACCTTGTGCGGGCTCGCGCAAGGTTCAAAGTTAATCTTGAACATTCCTGTCTGATAATGCTTCATTTAACTACCTTGCGCGGGCTCACGCAAGGTTCAAAGTTAATCTTGAACATTCATGTCTGATAATGCTTCATTTAACTACCTTGCGCGGGCTCGCGCAAGGTTCAAAGTTAACCTTGAACATTCTTGTTTGATAATGCTCCAGGCGCAAACCTTGTGCAGATATTTATATCAAAACAAGCATCCACCAAACGTTGCGCTAAGAAGCAAGGAAAAGAAGGAAGATCAGTTAACTAACTTGTGCTTCTTGCGCAAGGAAACAGTAAATCCTGAAACTTTCCCTTAGCAAAATCCTTAACTTGGGGCAGAAGCAAAGGGAATCTTTTCTGTTGTAACAGAATGCACACGTGGCGAATAATAGATGGGTAACAGCTGTAAAACCTTCTAGAAGCCATTAACACCCACTCGTGCAAGCATCTTTTCGGTTATAATCAATTGCCACATGGCAGCATCTGGACTGCTGAGGAAGATCACGGTGATGGCATGCTCACATTTATAAGATGTAGTGATCTCATGCTGACACGTGGCGCCTCCCTAACCGCTGATGAGCTCACGATCCGTGTGCAATAACAGATTGCCAACAAACGTTAACGGAATAACAAAAGATTCTGTTAAAGTTAACAATTTCTCTTTTTGGCGCCAAACACCGGCTATAAATAAGTAACTTGGAGTTTAAGGAAAGGTATTCACACTTAACTACTCTCTCATTTACCATACTTATTTCAGACTACCTGTACTTATTCTAACGCTGGAGGGTGGTCACGGAGAGAACCCCCCCCCCCCTTCTCCCCATGTCGAGCTAACGGTGTTCTGTTTTGCAGGATCAGCCGGAGTATTGTTCTATTCGTCATCCATCGTGAAACCAAACGGAGGGTTAACCCTTTTATGCAGAGTCCATTCCATAGATCTACTCTGACTCCGGTCTAGTTGATCCAAGGTTTCTTCAGTTTACCAAAAGTTTTTTTATTGTATTAAAAAATCTTTATATTATTTATACAAATAAATCGTATTAAACATAAAAAATCGAGCCATTGTTCTTGCTTTATTGACCGTGGTTGACCAAGACTGATTATCAGACAATGACTGAGACTCGTTAGGTGCTGTAGAAACACCTGAAATAAGTTCAACAACATATTACTTTGTTAAACCACAACACACTCTATTACGCAAACAAAAACCATATATATTTAAAAAAAAATGACAGTATTTCTCATTTACATGCATTTACTCCTCAAGTTTCCCTTCGGTTACAGTCTTCGATTCAGCACAAGACAGTCTTTGACGTGTAGTCGGTTGAGATACAAATTTGTACGCTGGAAACTGTCCCTCCAATACCTTTTTCCAAAATATATAAGGCTGATCTCCATCGGGTAAATATGTTTTTAACTCACTATGAAACCTCAGGCACTTTTCAAACCATCTCTGCGAGATGCGGATTGCCTGCGTATGGGGTGCCTCACCACCATATCCTCCACCATCACGAATAATGTCTTGTACACTAGACACAATCTCCTCTTTCTCGTTAGAATTGGGAACACCGCTCTCCCCCTAACAACGATATCACAATTAGTAAATAATTAAAACAACAACTAGTTTAACCTAATAACTGTTACCGTATTGACTTCAGGTACCCATGACCCGTCCCAGTATAATGACATTTCACCACCTTTGGATGATATCA